>APFE030716928.1:150524-161129 GCA_000404065.3 Pinus taeda | reverse complement strand
CTCAATGTGTTGCCTATAAGACAATCATGACTAGAGAGGCTCAAAAACAAAGAAGTATGCCTGCAATCACGAAAAGGACCTATAACAACTTTTCCGCCCTTGAAAGTGAAATTGAATGTTCTATTTGTAATAATTTTGGTCAAGAAGATTCTGAATGCAGGAGCAGGTTTTGGAAGACAACTCAGAAGGAACAAACCTCAAGTGCCAAAACATGGAGAATGAAGGAACCGCAACCAGAAAGATGTGGGATAGCTTTATATGCAAAAGGACAGGAAAATCAATGGCACATCAACAGCCGATGTTCGAAGCATATGACAGGTGATAAAGAAAAACTTGAATCATATACTGCTTTAGAAAAGGGAAAGAAAGTTTCTTTTGGAAATGATACCCTTGCAGCCATAAAACGAAAAGGCATTGCTCAGTTGAAAGAAAAGGTCAAAGTTGGAGATGTCTTGTATGTTGA
Source organism: Pinus taeda (assembly GCA_000404065.3). Lineage (NCBI taxonomy): Eukaryota > Viridiplantae > Streptophyta > Pinopsida > Pinales > Pinaceae > Pinus > Pinus taeda. Next base: position 160,666 of record APFE030716928.1, on the reverse strand, counting down.
TGGCTTGAAGCATAATCTATTGAGTGTCAGTCAGATGTGCGATAATGGAACTGAGGTAATATTTCGATCAGATGGGTGTAGTGTTCGTGATCTTGATACAAGAAGAACAGTACTCAAAGGCAAAAGAACTCCAAATAATCTATACATATTTGAAGGAGGAGAACTGACATACTTTCTTGGATTGCAAATCCAACAAAATTAAGGTGGGATATACTTGTCTCAAACCAAGTATCTCAAGTAGATTTTGAAGAAATATGGCATGGAAGATGCAAAACCAGTATGTACCCCCATGGTCACAGGATGCAGCCTCAGTGAAAATGATGAATCAACAGCTGTGCATCAACCAACCTATAGGTCTATGATTGGAAGTCTACTTTATTTGACAGGTACTCGACCAGACATCATGCATGCAGTGGGAATAGTTGGAAGATTTCAGGCAAATCCAAAGGAAACTCATCTTCAAGCAGGGAAGATAATCTTTAAGTACCTTCAAGGAACTCAAAACTATGGCTTACGGTATCCTAGAGATACAGATCTCACACTTCATGCTTATACAGATGTAGATCGGGCCGGAAGCGTGGATGACACGAAAAGCACAAGTGGTGGTGCATTCTTTATGGGTTCCAGATTAGTATCTTGGTTCAGTAAGAAACAGAGTTCTATTACTTTATCTACAGCTGAAGCGGAATATGTGGCTGTTGCATCTTGCTGCACTCAACTCCTTTGGATGATGCAGACCTTGCAGGACTTTCAAATCACTTGTACACCACCTATCTCCATCTTATGTGATAATACAAGTGAAATCAGCATTTCAAAGAACCCAGTCATGCATTCAAAGACCAAGCACATACCGATCAAGTATCACTTTCTTCGGGAACAAGTGTTGGAACAAAAGGTCAAATTGGAGTATGTTCCTTCCAAGGAACAAGTTGCTAACTTTTTTACCAAACCACTGCCCAGGGAGACTTTTGAATATCTCAGACAGAAGCTGGGAGTTGTTGATGTATCATCCTGCTGCTAAATCTTATCAGTTTCAGAGAAAAATGGGTGTACGCGAGTTGGATAAAGAGTATCTGCGTACATACGCCGGTTCTTACAGAGAAAGTCGCGTATATGGAGGCTTGATGGATATCAGAAGGAGCAGGCTCTGGTTACATATATTCTGATGCGGGTCTGACAGAGACCATCCGGCACAGGTTCAGGGGGAGCAGATAATCTTTTAATAGTGCATTGTTGGCATTATTTTAGAAGCTTTTTGTCCGAATTCATAGTTGTTGTTGATTTCAGTTGGAACAAAGGCAGATGGCAAACAGAAGGAAATCTTGGTTGCTGATCTGAATGATGATTGATAGTTGCTGCTACTATCAGTTGTTGATGACTTTTTCATGTTTTAAATATTCGTCTCTATATCATGTATCTCTTTCTTATATGCTGTCAAGGTCATGTAACGGCCTATTTTGGTTTCGCCACTATGCCTGGGATGAAGATGTAATGTATTTGGTCATCATATGTAAATTTCTGATGTATTCCACTCAGTTGGATGGATGATCCCCACTTGGTTGGGTGATGGATGTATGTATTAAGTCCTTTGGTGATAGGAAGGTCTTGTATTGTTGCATAAGTCTTGGTTCTTCTTAAAGAACATCCTTTTTGCAGATCTTGCCTACAGAGAAGGGGAGCATGGTCAACACAGCAGGACAGAGATTTCAGCATGTACTCCGGGGGAGCACAACCCTTTGCCCTTGATGACAAAGGGGGAGAATGATCTTGGTGGATCTTGGTGTTGCCATCAAGTCCAAAGGGCGAGATTTTTGGCATTATGGCACAGGTTTGAAGCTATGGCACAGGTGTTGTCCTTGATGGCAACCTTCTTTGGTATCAGATCTCAGTTCAGGCACTCAGAAAATAGAAAAAGACATATACGCAGGTTCAGCTAGACGAAGGAGCGTATACACGCGGGTTATACTTTACAAAAGTGTGTATATGTTTGGGATCATTCTTTTGGTCCATGGCAGTTAGATCTTGGAACTTGAGCCTATGCTTTGGACCATGGCGTCTCGTTAGATGTGTTGATCCCTAGTCTTGGGTTCATGGTATTTAAATATTATGGTTTTGGACCATGGTATTGGGGATGGCCTAAGGCTATAAAAGAGGAAGGAGATCTTGTGACAAATAACCATCTGAATTATTATTGAAGATCTCATAAAGTGCTAGAGCTGGTATATTGGGTGGTGATGCAGATCTGGATCTGAAGGAAGGAGGAACCTTAGCGTGAAAGGAAGGATAAGTTCTATTCATGGGTATCTTTAAGCTTGGATGATAGTATCTTTGTATGATGTTGATCTACTAGATGTAGCGCTTGTCTGATCTATAAGTCTAATAATATGGGTTAATTAGTGATTGAATATCTGGAAGAGTGTGTTGTCTTTTATAGATCTGTACGCAAGTTTAGTAAAGCAAGGGCATGTATACACGCAGTTTAGGTGGAGTAAAGGCGCGTATACGCAGGTTTTTCCATAGGCAGATGTGTATGCACGCAAGTTGCAGACTGTTGAAATTGCGTATATGCTTTAAGTTGTGATCTAGCTGTTTCTGCTTATTGCTGTTGTGTTTTGGGTTCTGTTGTGTAGTTTCTGGTACTGTGTTTTGGGTACAGCTGGCAGAGAAGTATCTACTTGATTTCAGATCTAGTTGGTGAAAAGGAGTTTGGTTGATGAAGAATTTATTGATGATTGTTTGATGTTCATGGATCCAGTCTGAAAATTGATGAAATGTGGTCCCTGGAAGAAAGAGAAGGTTGTAGCCTTCTGTAGGCCAGCACCTACGTACTAGTATCTTGGCTAGTGCAAGAGCTAAGGGGGTTGTAGCTCCCTTCCAGAAGAAGCTGGAGAACGAGAGAGAGTTGTAGCTCTCTGCAGGTTACAGCCTGTGTACTGGTAAAAAGACTGCACAATATATTGTAAAAGAAGTTTTCTAATTAAAAGAAGATAGAGACGAATTGCAGCAGGTGGTTTTCACCCACATTGGGTTTCCACCTTATATCTTGTGTTCTTGTGTGTGACTGTCTTTCTGCTCTGTTTCACTGTCTCTGGTTGTTTTTATTTGATTCTGCATCACAGATTAACAATCATCATCAGAAAGATTAAGTAAAGTAAAAGCTTGTTTTGTATATGTGGGTTTCCTTCTGCATAATCGCGTATATACACAGGTGCATTAAACTAAAGTAGCGTATATCAGTTGTTTTTGAAAAAGGAATAATTATCTTGATAATACTGATTCACCTCCCCCCTCTCAGTATTATTTCCAACAGTGGGGTCGATTTAATTTAGTTATTTAATAATAATTTTTTATTTTTTTTATTTTATTAAAAATTAGAGTTATATATATATGATTATTTTTTATTTAAACAAGTTAGTTTAAAATTAAGATATTATAAGGAAAATTTTGTAAATTTTTATAAGCAAATTTCGTATTTTATTTTTGGGATAAAAATAAATGTATTATTATTTTTTGGGATTAAGAATAGATGGAATATTATATTTGCTCTAGATTATAATTTTTATTATTTTTAAATAGTTATAAAATATTTTATTTTTTATTTTTCATTTTAAAAATAGTTATAAGTAAGGATATTTTATAATTTGTTGTATAGTTAATTTGAATTGATTTAATCTATTTTCTTTCTAACAAATAAATAAAATTTAGTTAATTAATTACTTTTTCAATGATTTAAATTATTTCACATTTAGAAAACAATTCTTAATAAACTTGATTAATTTTTACACAAACAAATTAGTTTAAAAACCAAAATGTTATAAGGGAAAAAAAGATCATATCAAGATGTTAAGAAATTTTGTACTTTATTTTATTGCGATTAAGAAGAGATTGTATTTTATTTTTTTGGGATTAAGAAAAAGATTGCCTTTTATTTTTAGGATTAAGAAGAGATGTAATATTATATTTATTTATAAGTATAAAAAAATTATTTAAATAATAGTGAGTAAAGATTTTTTATTTTTTCAAATCTTCATATAAATTTTATATTTTTTATTTATATGAAAAATTAATTATTGTTGTTGAGTTTTGTTTCCAACAAAATTTGAAAAAAATAATTAGCATGACTTATGTTTTTTTAGAGTAGCATGTTTATCCTTATGCAGGGTTATGTTCAGGGTCTCATTCCAATTTTATCTATGTCTCTATGAAAAGAAAGAACGTAATTACAGTTTCTCAAAGTCATGAAATATTGAATAAAAGTTCATTTTCTTTTCTGAATCAACCTTAAATTTGTCAATGTAATTATGGTTGTTAAAGCTACATGACATATTGAATAAACTCTAATTTTCTTTTTTGCATCTATGTTAAATTTCCTATACTTATTTAATGTGTTGTGATCAAGGTGGTTACAACTAGCATGCATGTGCAGAGAACGTCATTACATAGCCTTGATTCTTACTTACGGTTTCTCTCACTTGTCAAGTGACAAAGGTAGAAATAATATTTCTTCAAAAAGTGGACATGGCTATAGTTATAGCCCAAAAAATAATTTAAGGGAGAAACAAGATGGAGGTAATTTTGTCTCTAAGAGGAAGAATTAATTATTATTTACTTCTTCTCTCACTTGTTAAGTGACAAAGATAGAAATAATTTTCCTTCAAAAAGTGGACATGGCTATAATTCTAGCCCAAAAAATAATAGTTTAAGGGAGAAACACTATGGAGTTAATCTGATCTCTAAGAGGAAGAGTTAATCACTGATGAGAAATACACAAAGAAAAACACAAACATAGTTGGCTAACTAAAACATTGGACTAAAAATAATTGAATTTGACCTAACTTGTCATTTGTTATATATATATATATATATATATATATATATATATATATATATATATATATATATATATATATATATATATATAGATAGATATATATATATACACATATATACATATATTATATATTTATTTATTTATTTATTTATTTATTTGCACGTGGTTCACGGAAACCTTCAGTCAACGGGTGGAGCTACGTTCAATGGAAAAATCTGGGCTTGACGCCCCACGGCCTACTACAAGACCTGATCCCAAGAGCTTTCAGGAATTGATCTTGTGACCTCCCATATGGCGAGGCCCCGTCTTGACCGATTGGGCTAACCCTTGGGGCTTCATTTGTTTTATATGTTTGCATAGATAGGAAAATTCATTAGTGAAATCAACTCTAACCCATCAATTTAATGCCTTAGAAATAAATCTTACTTTCACTATTCTGATTGCCCAAGTAAATGGGAAATTATCTTGCTTTGCCACTTAGAAATTTGAAATCTGATATAACATAACCAATAACATATTAGAATTCAAGCATCAACAATGGGGAAGTGAGATGAGCATAATGAGTACAACCAATTGCACATCCATCCCAAGACATAAATTTGTATTGCAACACCTCTAATTCAATGGAAAATTTTATAGAAGTTGTTATAAGTCTTCATTTCTATAGAAAGATGCAGTATCTTCTCAAATTATCGTAATATTATTTTTTGTTGGAAAATGATTTACATTATATTAAGAAAAATGGAATACATAACGTAAAAATAGAGATGCATGGAGGGACACAACCCATAGGCACCACAAAAGGAGGCAAAAGGGAGGCCATCTAACCTAAGGAGAGGAAACTAGATAGTCTTCCTAACAAGAGAAAATATGGGGCCATTATTACAGTTAAGAGGCAAAAAGCAAAAAACAAAAGAGCTAAACATAACGTTTGTTGCAGATCTTGTAGCTACTACCACTCTATCAACTTTGAGAGGAACAAAAATAAAAACATATCATGTCAATATGTGGACCTGTTCATGTTGAGCTAGCGCCTTGTGGGTTGGAGGGAGCATGGACCGACTTCATATGTGCACATTCTCCATTGATTAGAACAACTTCACCAGCGGTGTTGGGGCTAGAAGGGCCTTCTTCTAGTGTTTCTTCCGCAATGAAACAACCAAATGGATTGGGATGAGGGGAAGAAGACTTTCACCAACCAGTTGGACGTCCATAGATTGGAATGAGGTGCTAAGTGACCCGTGAACTTGAGAATTGCACCAAACACTAGTGTAGATGGTGAAGGCTAAGGAGGAGTTGACAGGGACCAAAATTAGAGCAAAGGGACTAGGAGAGGAAGAGGAGGGGAGTTCTAGTGATAATTCAAGACTAAGTAAGAGATGGCGAAAGGAGGAATATATATTGTTGGTATGGGTGTTAGCTTCAACTATCATCCTGGAAAAATTGTTGCAATCCCATTCTTGAGCCATGACGAGTCAAGAAAAGAGATTGCAGAATGCCCAAAGCTCATTTCCCCCCCTTTGACCTTCCTCAACTTCCAGAATTATAGTCGGACATCGAATGTGTTCAAGGATGTCATTCTCAAAAATACCCATGTTGTCTTCCATTGTTGGAGTGGCAAGCGAGCAATCTCATCCCCACCCATGAACACCATGACAAACTTGTCCTCTTTCTCGAATCATGGGTTTAAGTTGGATGGAGGTGAAATTAGTTGGAGGCATCAGGATAACAGGACCCAAGAGAGAAGAGTAAGCGCTAATATAGGGTTGGTTGTGGAGCGAAATGACCAAAGAGGTAGGAGGAACATTGAAAAACATAGGCATGGTGAGCAACATAAATGCATACAAGGTGGTTTTTAGGAGTGCTAAACCATAGTGTGTGAGGACTCGATAGAGTACAAGAATTATGGTTGACAAATGCATGGATATATGGTTCGACGGAGAGACTACCAAGTGTAGGGAAGATTCATGCCTAGCTTGAGAAAGTGGTTAGGCAGATGGGAGCACCTGGATCCAATGGAGAAGGTCCTTAGAAACAATGTGCTTGGAGTGAGGGGACTAGGCTTCGATGCTTGGTGATCTGATATTCACCCTATGAGTGACACCAGTTAAAGATTTATTTAACAAAAGGTATTACAGACTCATGTGCTGGTGTGTGTGTTCTATGTTATTAAGCAACGGATCGATCAGATTGCCAATACATAGATATTTAAATGGAAGACAACAGAGAAATACAGTAAGCAACCACAAAGACAAAAGCTATTTTAATAAGGAGTTCACCCTATTCCCCAGGGCTACGTCTCCAGTCCAGCTTCCAGTGGTGGCCTTGTTTTATTGTTCCTTTAAGCAGAGAATTACAATACAAGGACTAGATGTGAGTTCTCCTAAAGCAGGTTTTTCTTGGTAGGGTGGTTCCTTCGATTTCCCAAGCCACTGGAGTACACAGACTCTTCTTTTTCCTACCATCTTTGTGACCTTCTGGTCTACAGTGGAAGGAGCCAAATGTGATTCTCGATCCAGATAGATTCCTCTATGGGATGGCTTGAATCTCTCAAGCTCTGGTGCTCAATGTTGCCACTGGTCAGCTCGGCCCTCTGTCGATCTCTGCTTTCGCTTAACTGCCTCTTCTCTGGGTTCTGTCTCTCAGTGTTCAACTGTTCCACACAGTGCATTTTGTTTCACTATTCATGGCTTTTAGCCATTTGAACTAATGCCCACTCAGTTCCTCTTCCACCTCTATCGATTCACCTTTTGTAGCTGCGCTTGGAGTTCCATGTTCGGCGTCAGCATGAACACTCAGGGAGTGGCCACCTGTCCTCATCGGAACAACACCAGCTTGCTCGTTGGTTCATTTCTTCAGTTATGTCATGGATGCGTGCTTCCTCCACCATGGTGGTCAAACGGATTCCAAATCCCTTTAGAATGCGACTTAATTCCCTGTCGATTATGCTTCCTCCATTAGGCGCAATTTCAGTCGTCTAATCTAGCCTCCTCCAAATCCAACGTAATATGCACGTCCCGCGTGGTTGACTTGCTCGACTAATAGCACGCGATCAACGATGGTTTTCTCTCACCTCTGCCGCCACACATCGATCGTTGAGTGAGATCACTCCGCTCTCCTCCAAAACCGTTTACCGTTTGAGGGCGCCCCGATCAATACCGTTGGTTTCCGGAGTGCGGGTCCTGCCTTTGTCCTTTTAGCACTCTTTGTTTCTCTACTCGCAGTTCTCCTGCTCCCAACGCGACCAAGGGCTTAAGGCTCCTCCATTTCGGCCCTGTTTACCTAGTGATGCCGCTAATCACGCATCAAAAATCACCTCCTTTTCCCGATACGAGGCTCCCAAGGTCTACTTTGACCTCCTGCACAGTCTCCATGGGCCTCAGTCAGCGTGCTTTGACCGAGGTCCTTGTCGTTCCACGTTAGCTGCCATTGCCACTAGTTCAGGGTGTTTTTGATGCTGTTTTGGATTCTTTAAAGATTTGTTTCGTCCCGATATAGTCATGGTTCTTTGACAGCCTTTTATGGATCCAATTCGAATCACAACCTTCCCACTGAAATAGCTTTTGGACCACCAAAAGTTGGTTTTCTTCAAGCATCGACTAAGTGAGGAAACTGCTGTCTCACTTGCCCAATATCAATCCACTTCGCACTGCTCAACTTCGCACCTTTAAGCCCAATCTTGAGGTATTCCACTTGTCCACTGCGCATCATCCTTACCTTCCTGTCCATGACTGTGTCTTCCCGTAATTCATTAAGATATTCAAGTAGCATGTCATCAACATAAGGTAATTGCCTCTGCTCTTCAGGGTCCTCAATCATTGAAGGTTCAAACAACCTCAAGCAATCTACATTGACGACTGAGTAGATGTGCATGTAAGCTGGTAGATCAATGCAAAAAGCATTTTCACCAATCTCCTCAAGTATCCTGAAGGGTCCATACCTGATAGGTTTTCGCTTTTTAATTTCACCTTGCATCTTGTCCTTGCTGATATACAACCAGACTTGATCTCCAACTTGAAAACTATGCTCCATTCGATGCTTATCATGCCTAGCCTTGTACTTGGCCTGGCTCTTTTCCAACTGTTCCTGTACTGCCTGGCGGATCTTCTAGATCTGTTCAATGAGCCTAGTTGCCCTGTCCACATCATTGTGTCTATCAACCATGGTATCTTTACCAAAGACAAAATCCAAAGGAGACCTTGGTATGAAACCAAAACATGTCTTAAAAGGAGATCTCTATGTAGAAGAGTGTTTGGCTCTATTGTAAGCATGTTGCACATAACACAAGTGTTCATCCCAATGCTTAGGATGTTTGCTGCAATATCCTCTCAGTAACTTGATCACCGTCTTGTTAACTACATCTGTCTAGCCATTTGTTTGTAGATGAAAAGTTGTACTTTTCTTTAATTTGGTGTCCATTAGTTCCCACAGACTTGACCAAAACTTCCCCAGAAATCTGGTGTCTCGATCAGATACAACAGTAGTGGGTAATCCAAAATGAACCCATACATGTTTGAAGAACAATTTTGCAATTTGTTCAGCTGTAATCTGTTTACTACAGGGTATCAAAATACACATTTTGTTGAACCTATCCACAACAACATATAGATAATCATGACCTTTCCTAGATTTAGGCAGTCCTCCAACAAAATCCATGGAAATGCTTTCCCAAGGGCGAGAAGGAACTGGCAATGGAGTGTACAAGCCTAGTTTTCTGTTGCTGGGCTTGCTTTTCACACACATATCACATCCCTTTACATATCTAGAAACTGTCTCACTCATTCTTAGCCAATAGCAGAACCTTTGCATTTGTGCAACTGTTTTACTTACCCCAAAGTGACCTGATATCAAAGAAGTGTGTGCTTCCCTAATTATCTTTACTCTCTCATTTTGTGGAATGCAGAGTTTCCCACAATGATATAAGATTTGGTCCTTCATGTGATAGTCCAATTCTTCGATTCTTTTGCCTTGACTCAAAGTTACATATACATCTTTAAAGTCCATGTCCTAAGCATATTGTTCTATGTAGCTTTCATGCAGCACATAATTATGCTTAAGTATGGTAGATGCATTTATAATGGGTCTAGGTAACATGTCTGCAACCTTGTTATGCATGCCCTTTTTATATATGATGACTAAATGAAACTGTTGTAGAAAACCCATCCATCTGTAATGTCTTGATTGTTGCAGCTTGCTTAGTTTGGGAGTGTAGGTATTGAAGTGGCTGATGATTAGTATGTATTACTGTTTCTTTGCCCATTAAGTAATGTTTCCACTTTTTCACACTCTGAACTAATGCATACAATTCTTT
>APFE030716928.1:122410-150504 GCA_000404065.3 Pinus taeda | reverse complement strand
AAAACATCTAATGTCTGCTTAACATGCCTTAAATGTTCTTCCCACGTTTTACTAAAAATCAAAATGTCATCCAGATATACAATAACAAAATCATCAAGAAAAGGTCTGAGTACATCATTCATTAATCTCATGAAAGTAGCAGGGGCATTGGAAAAGCCAAAAGGCATAACCAACCATTCATACAATCCCTGCTTTGTTTTGAAAGTAGTCTTCCAAGCATCTTGCTCTGCAACTCTGACCTGATGGTATCCACTGTGCAAATCCAGCTTGGTGAAATAAACAACTTCCTTCAATTGATCTAAAAAATCATCTATGCGAGGAAGGGGATAATGATTTTTTATTGTTATCTTATTCAGTTCTCGATAGTTAATGCACATTCTCCCGATCCATCTTTCTTTCTCACCAAAACGATTGGTGACCCACATGGTGATGTGCTAGGCCTGATGAACCCTTTTTCGAGCAACTCCTACGCCTTCTTCTTGATTTCAGCATTCTCTAAAGCAGACAACCTGTACATCCCATCGTTAGGCAATGGAACATCTTGCTGCAAAATAATATCATGTACTATTCCCTTTTTGGGTGGCAGACCTTTAGGTTCTTGGAACAAGACATCATATTCAAAAACAATTTTTTTTATATCAGCTTGCTGATCAGCATTACAGCCCTCAAATACATTGGTTTTATCAGGTTTCTTATCCTTTACAACCATCAGTAGGAACCGTTTTCCTTTACAACCATCAATAGGAACTGTTTGCATGAATTTATCATTCTTTTCATCTGTCCTTAGTTTATGAGAGTATAATTATTCTTAAGATTCTGAGCTCTTACAAAGTCTTCAATTCCACCTTTAACAAGTAGATACTTGTTCTCAGCTCTATAGAAAATAGCTTTTCTATCATACAAGTAAGGACTTCCTAAAACAATTCCACTATATCCAAAGGAATTAAATCTAACTCAACCTCATCTACAAATGCCAACCCAAAAGAAAACTTGAGTTTCCACTGTCTAGTCACTTGTAATTGTGATTTATCATTCAACCATCCTAATGGGTATGGTTTCTTATGAGGTGTAGTTGTTAATCCCAATTTCTTTACAATTGCTTCAGAAATTAGATTTACTTGTGAGCCGCTATCAAACAATGTATCAATCTTTTGATTTTTGGAAACAAATCGAATATGGAAAAGCTCATGTATTTTTCTCTCATGTTCTTCATCAATAATAGATTGAGCAGAATTACTAGTAGATGCTTCAGAATTCCTACCTTTTATACCTGTGGCTGCAATGATTGTTTCATCTCCCGAGTCTGAACCCAAATCTTTCTGAATAGCTGCAACAGTCTTCTTCTTCTTGCCCTCTGACTTCTTAGGTCTCAGCTCTGGATGCAGAATCCAACAGTGCTCATCATCATGCCCATCCTTTTTACAGTGAGTGCATGAAGCGTTGCTTTTCTGTGCAGTGTTAGCCTTCCTTGCTTTCCACTTCTGCTTTCTTTTCTCCTTGCTCTTTCTTACAGTGGTTTGGGATGGTCCCCCAACTTTTGGATTTCCATTCTTTCCTCTAGCTTCTAGATGAGTAGCTTGTATAGATACCTCATCTATACTAGTGGGATTAAACATGAGGATGGTATGCCTCATGTAGTTGTGTAGACCACCAATGTACTTCAAAAGAGTTTCCGGTGAGTCTAGTGAGATTCCCAACATCAATGCTCTCTTTCTGAACACTTGAGTATGCCCTTGCACACTTTTCCCTTTCAACTGTCAAAGAGTTTGCCAACTCATCATGGCTTGTTGCATGTATGCCAATGGATAGAACTCCTTTTTGATTGCAACAAAAAATTCACTCCAGACAAAGATGGTCTTACCATGCTTCTTCATATCAAGTTGGGTTCTGCCTTCCCACCAAACCAAGGCAGTGCCTCCTAGGCATAGACTTGCCAGTTGAATCTTACTCTTGTCAGAGTCTATGTTATGTACTCTGCAATACACATCAATTTGTCAAATCCAATTGTCCAACTTTTTAGCATTTAGTTCTCCATCATATATAGGCAAATCAAATTTAACATCTAGTTTAATCAAAGATGCTTTCTTATTATGCAAAGTGCTATTAGGAGGTGTACGAAAGCTTTATCTTTTCCCTTTCCCTTTTGAGTGGTCATGGGAATGAGATTCATCTTCTTCTTTATATTGTTTAGACCCTGATGAATCTTCATCCTTATGCTTTCTAAAGTCCCTATACGTTTCTTCTACCATAGACTTTATAGCTAGGAAACTTTCTATGAATTGAGGGTCTTGCCCTATAGAACCTTCCTCTGACATTGTCTTCCGAGAATAGACTCCCCCAATTTCAGGATTAGTTTCCACCAACCCTCCTTCTCCTAATTTGAGCTTTGATCTAGTGAGCATTCACAGCTAAGCCAACACAAGCTTTTCCAACCTTATAGCCTAGAACTCTGATACCACTTGATCTGATATTCACCCTATGAGTGACACCAGTTAAAGATTTATTTAACAAAAGGTATTACAGACTCATGTGCCGGTGTCTGTGTTTGGTCTTATTAAGCAACGGATCGATCAAATTGCTAATACACAAATATTTAAATGGAAGACAACAGAGAAATACAGTAAGCAACCACAAAGACATAAGCTATTTTAATAAGGAGTTCACCCTATTCTCTAGGGCTACGTCTCCAGTCTAGCTTTCAGTGGTGGCCTTGTTTTATTGTGTCTTTAAGTAGAGAATTACAATACAGGGACTCAATGTGAGTTCTCCTGAAGCAGGCTTTTCTTGGAAGGGTGGTTCCTTGGATTCCCCAAGCCACTGGAGGACACAGACTCTTCTTTTTCCTACCAGCTCTATGACCTTCTGGTCTACAGTGGAAGGAGCCAAATGTGATGCTCGATCTGGACAGATTCCTCTATGGGATGGCTTGAATCTCTCAATCTCTAGTGCTTGATGCTGCCACTAGTCAGCTTAGCCCTCTGTCGATCTCTGCTTTCGCTTAACTGCCTCTTCTCTGGGTTCTGTCTCTCAGTGTTCATCTGTTGCACACTGTGCATTTTGTTTCGTTGTTCATGGCTTTTAGCCATTTGAACTCATGCTCACTTGGTTCCTCTTCTGCCTCTGTCGATTCACCTTTCACAGCTACGCTTAGAGTTCCATGTTCGGCGTCAGCATGAACGCTCAGGAGTGGGTCACGTGTCCTCATCGGAACAGCGCCAGCCTACTTGTCAGTTCATTTATTTAGTTATGATGTGGATGCGTTTTTCCTCCACCATGGTGGTCAAACGGATTCCAAATCCCTTTAGAATGCGGCTTAATTCCCTGTTGATTCAACTTCCTCCATCAAGCGCAATCTCAGCCGTACGATTTGGGCTCCTCTAGATCCAACGTCATACGCACACCCTGTGCGGTTGACTTGCTCGACCAATAGCGCGCGATCAACGACGGTTTTCTCTCACCTCCGCTGCCACGCGTCGATCATTGAGTGGGATTGCTCCGCTCTCCTCCAAAACCATTTACCGTTTGAGGGCACCCCAATCAATACCGTTGGTTTCTAGAGTGCAAGTCCCGCCTTTGTCCTTTTAACACTTTTCGTTTCTCCGCCGTGGTTCTCCGGCTCCCAACGTGACCAAGGGCTTAAGGCTCCTCCATTTTGGCCCTGTTTACCTAGCAATGCGTGATTAGCGCTAGAAAAATCACCTCCTTTTCCCGATCCGGGGCTCCCAGGGGCTACTTTGACCTCTTACGCAGTCTCCATGGGCCTCGGTCAACACACTTTGACTGAGGTCCTCATTGTTCCACGCTAGCTGCCATTGCCACTGGTTCAGGGTGTTTTTGATGCTATTTTGGATTCTTTAAAGATTTGCTTCATCCCGATATACTCATGGTTCTTTGACAGTCTTTTATGGATCCAATTCGGATCAGTTGGGAAGGATAAGGGTGAGTCCTCGCATTGCTCATGCTCTTCTACTCCCTTATTAGCTAAGAAGTTTGCTAGTGAGTTGGATTTTCATTTGGTGTAGGAGAATATTATGGCCTCCAATTGGGAAAGGAGGGATACCATTTTTTGTATGCAGTGGTGGATATTTTCATTCCATTAAGGATTCGTTGAGCTGCTAGAATGATTATTCTTAGGTCACCTTCAGTTATTAAAGGAAAGAAGTGGTGGCATTATCCTATGCTTATACCACACTTATACCTTCAATTAGCACGTCCAACTATTGCTATCGTGGCCTATGAATCCCTTGTAGATTCGAAGAATCTCCCCTAAGTGATCATGAATGACCCTTCTGATGCTTACTTCCCTAGGGTTGCCTTTGGAGGCTCCACCGAAGTTGAGATTGAAATGGTTGGAAGGTGGCAACTTCTAGGTATCAGGATAATGACCTTTTGTGTTTCCTATGGGGGGAGTTTCTTGGAGCATTGGGAGCTTAAGGGACCACTAGGAAAGAATTTCTTTTTTTTTATTGTGGGGCTTGGAAGTCTTTAGGGTTCCATTTGGCGAGGGGTATGGCATCCTTAAGGTACTTGTGGAAAAGCTGCCATGTGCTCTTAGGGGTTTCTTTCTTATTGTTAAATGTTCTTTGATTCCTTTCTTTCCATATTTCCTAGGCTAAGAGGCTCAGAGCGATAGACTAGAGGTTGTTGAGGATGGGATTAAGGAAATAGATTTTTGGCTAGTTCTTGGTAGTTTGGGAGATGATGCCTTCCTCCCGATCATATATTTGGAAGTTGTTCTCAATATTGTTCCATATGTTGTTAGCATACGTGCTGGAGATAAATAGGTGATTTATGGTCTCTTGTTGAGATTTGCATAGACAACACAAGGAAGGGCCTTGAAAACCTTTTTTGGCTAAATTATCCCATGTGAGAGTTATATGGTTGATGAGAAGCCAAGTGAAAGTTTAAACTTTGGGCTAGGTTCTCATGTGCTAGAGCTCATTCTAAAAGGGATAAATATCATGGGATCCTTCCTGGGTTAAGAGGTGATAGGTCCCCTTGACCGAAAAGCTTCCTACATTGTTCTAACCACATTAGAGGATATATGGTCCCTCTTTCTGCCTATTGAATATTTGATGGAGAGCCTACTGAAGGGATGTTTTTTTGGGTTTTGAATATTCCTTTTGCATAAGATATTTTGGAATCCAAGTGTAGACTTCATTGCTCCCATTATCAGTCTAGAACTAATGAGCAAGGTTGCAGCCTATGCTTTGGATTGAGGCTTGACTTAGTGGACTAGAGATGATGTTGCTTAATCTTGCTAGTTGTTGCCAGGAGTCATTCCAAAATCTGGTTTTTTTTCCATCATGGATTTCCCAAAAGCAGTGGATTTGAACCAAAGATTTTGAAGGTTGAGAGGAGAGGAAAATAAGATCCTGCTTTGGGCTCTCCTTTACATATTTGATGTTCCAAAAATGGACCCATGGTTATCTCTTGTATTTTATCCATTTCTGCTAGACGTTTCCTCCCAGAACCTTATTGGCACTTCTAGATCGTGTAAGCCTAGCCCTCCATTTGCTTTTAGGAGGAAGAGCATTTCCCATTTCATGAGGGAGCATTTGTTCTTTAAATCTGCTCCTCCCTAAAAGAACGAATGTTGGAGATTTTTTATACTTTTGAGGACCCATTTGGGGGTTTCAAATACATAAAAAAGAACTATAGGCATTGTTTGCAGGACAAATTTTAGGAGGACTAATAGACTTGCTATGTTTAAGGATCTATATGTCCAACAACTCAACTTGTAGTTAATATTGTTAAGGATTTCTTGTTAGGAAGAGTTATTGATGGCATAATCAATGAGGGGTGATCCCAAATATGTAGAAGGGAGAGAAGTTGACGAAAACCAAAGCATGCATTTGATGTTCCTCTAGGTGATGGTAAGGGTATTGAAGAAGAAAATTTTGGATTTGGCCATATTGATGGAGGTATTGGGGGCTTCATAAAAGAGTTATAGGATGGTTTTTACTTCCTTGGTATCATGAACAAAAGAGTGGTCCATGAGGAGGGTATTATCCATCGATTGTTGGTGAGAGAGGGTGATGCTGCCATGAATGGTGAGACCTTTGATAAAGCAATTCTGAAGAGGGACTTTGATTGATCTACCAAGACCTTATGCCATAAGAATGAAAAGGAGTGGGGAGAGAGGACCCCCTTTCCTTATGCCTCTTGAGGTTTTGAAGGTGTCCATGGGGAAGCCATTGACAAGGATGGAGGATAAGATAGTGGAGATCAAGGACATAATCAATTGAATCTAGTGTGTGTAGAAACTGAAAGCCTAAAGGGTGCTTTCAGTATAGTCCCATTCGAGCTTGTAAAAGGCCTTAGACATTTCTACCTTTATCAACATTCTAGGATTCTTTAGGGTTTGAAGGGAATGGATAGCCTCATGAGAAAGGATTATGTTGTCTAAGATTTGTATACCTTCCACATAGCCATATTTCTTAGGAGATATGAGGGAGGGAAGAATGCGATTCAACTAGTTAGCTATGAATTTAGTTATGATTTTTTAAATAACATTACAAAGAGTGATGGGGCGATATTTACCTATAAAAGCAACATTGTCCTCATTTGGAACTAGAGCTAGGAAGGTGACATTGAAGGCCAGTAAGATGGTTCTATTGCTTCATGATTCCTCAACAATGACATGAATTTCACTATGAAGGAAGTGCCAACATTTTTTGAAGAAGGTGACAATTAACCCATTAGGTCTAGGGCTTTTCCACCTACCATCTGATTGAGAGCCTCTATAATATCTAATTCTGAAATAGGTGTGATAGGAGTTTTGTTTTGTTCCTTAGTGACTAATTCTGGGATATTTGTTTTGATTTGGTGTATGGCCTCCCAACGCTGTGGTTGAGGTCCTTGAAAGATATCAAAGAAGAATTTGACCAATTCCTTTTCTATGTCCTCCTATTTTTCTACTATTTCACCAACTTTATTTCAAAGAGAGGTGATTCGATCGAGTTCCCTGTGCTAGAAGATTGATATATGGAAAAATGAGGTGTTATGTTCTCCCTCTTTGAGCCAGTTGATCTTATATTTTCTCTTCCAATAGATTTCTTCACGCTTGTAGTATTCCTTGAGTTGTTTGGTGAGGTCTTCTTCCTTACCATCACCTTTGTTAGTGTGACCATTTAGGATGATATCTTATTAGAAAGTGGCGATGGCATTTTCAAGGGGATGGTTTTCTTGGAAGATATCTCCAAATTCCTCCTTGTTCCCTTTTTTGAGGAGGATCTTGATTTTCTTGAAATTTTGTTGGAAGACATACATCTTGGGTCCTCTAAAGTGGTTCATTTCCTTCCACTAGCTTTTGATTTTGTTGATCATATTAAGATATAAGTGCAAAATTTGTTCAAATCAGAAGGGATGCTTAAGGGGCTTACCAAATAATATCAATGACAAAGATATGGGAAAATGGTCCAATCAAGAAGAGGGGAAAATATTCACTGTGAGGTCATGACCTCTAGTAATTAAATGTTTTGAAACCAAGAAATGATCCAAGCATGAGGATAGTTGGGCTGATCCCCCACTTTTGTTATTCCAAGTGAAGAGACCTTTGGTCGTCTTCATGTCCACCATGTTTTCTTCTTCTATGAAGTTCCTTAGGTCTTCGAATTTTGTTTCTAGATGCCTTCTGCCACACTTTTTTTCTTTTAGAGAGGTGATAATGTTGAAGTTGTCACTTATGATCCATTTATTAGGTTCTAGTTGATCCTTTAGGGAGTGGAGGTGGCATATCATGTCTTGCTTCTTGGAAGGAGCTTGATGTCAGTATACGTTGGAATGGAAGTAGTGTAGATATGTGCCTAACAAGTGAAAAGAAGTAGTGAGGGCAGAGGGACTTATGGGCAGAAATTTCATACTTATTTGAGAGGGGTCCTAGGAAATTCCCAAGCCTCTAGAGGCTCCTTCTACGTCCAATGCCATATTGTGTTCCTTCTTCCATAATTTTTCCATTATGGATTCAAATTCTTTGCTGGAGCATTTTGTTTCTTGGATTAGTAATGTTTTTGGGAGATCCCAATGGATATTATGATGGAGAATGCGCTTCTTTGAGGGGTTATTCAAACCTCGTATGTTCCAAGAAACGATAATAATGAAAGTATGTTGGTTTGATATGAGTAGATCTCTAAGATCTACTTGTATTTGGTGGTGATACCTTGAACACCACGCTGCATTTTGGATTTTTCTTTCTAGAGGGCAATAACGAGGAGGTGAATCTGTTTGGGTGAGATGGTACTCTTGGGATTCTTGCAGCAGGTGTTTTCCAGGGCCATTAGATCTAGCCCCCCTTTTGGAAAATGTAATGTGGTAGCTATTACTTCCAATTTTCCTTAACCTTAATATTTGATTGTGAACTTGGTTAATATTCTTATTTTTATTTAGTTAGATCGTCTCATCAAACAAATATCAAGAACGAACGAACAAGAACAATCGACATAGAAATTAGGCACTTAGCCCAGGTAAAACCCCTCCAAGGGGAAAACCCAAAAAATTATCCCCTTCTTATAGAATCTACCTCAAGTCCTAGACTAATTCCTCCTCTAAGTACCAAGTCAGCCCTTCCAACAAGTCGTTCTCTTGATCTTGCTCTAACCAGCTTCACATTGCAACTTCAACCTACTAGATTCAATACTGAAACCCTTCTGCAACTTCGACCCTGCAGAAATTGTTTGGAAACCTTAAGACAACTCTTCCTGTAATCCTTCTTGAGAAAAATGAGCCTTCTCAAGATCAACTAGGTCAGACATAATAGTCTCTCTTCCTGCAACCTTGTGTTGGAACAAGGGTCACTACTAAGAGAGGGGGTGTAAATTAGTAGTGATAACAATTACACAACTTCAAAAAATTTTCTCCAATATATTAAAAAAGTCATAACCTAACATATAAGAAATATATTTGAACATGCAACTTCAAAAACAATCAACACATGCGAGCCATAACATATGAAGTAAACATGCACAATGAGACACAAATCATCACATCACATAAGAATATAGGACATTTGGTGGAAAATCCCCACTGGGTCAAAAACCACCCTTGTTGCTGCTGCACTGCTCAATATATTTTATTATATGCCAAACAAATAATTACATAGAGCATATATATGTAAACTATCTATAAGTAACTATGATCTTCATCTCACGACTCTATGGACCATCATCTGCTGGAAGCCTCCACGACTAACGAGACTTTTTGAACACCCATTCGACTGTGAAGAAATATGTTCTTGATTCTTATTTTTTCCAGAGCCACACTTCACTCCTCTGTATGGTTCACATTTCATGCATTTTTAAACTGGAACCCTTGAGCTTCTCAACATGAACATCACAACAACAATATCTTCATAGCACATAATCAACATCTCAATGCAAAACAACACTTTTTGGTCAAACAAAGTATCAATCACTAAATCAACAACAACTATACAAATATGTTAGCTGCAAATAAACTTAATACATAGCTCTCTCACACATCCACACACCATCCTCAACTCACACTGCCTTAATACATTAGCTGCAAATAATCTAGATGCAAAAACTCAATCATGCAATATTAATATCCTTATGGAACATGAAACATTGATGTAGCCATATATATGAATTCTCAGACCCTGCAAATACAAATAAGTCAAACATGCAACCAAGGATCTACATCCTCATCAAATCTTCTTGCATTTTTGTAATATGAACATGGTCTAAATATTTCTCAGTCATCAAGCTCTAGTTCAATACATTCTATCTCTATATTATCTATGCTACAACTTCAACAAAATCTATCACCAACTGCAAATTGAACTTTACCTCTCAATCACAAAATAATAGCTACTTCATGCATATTCCCATGTCTTAATTTATACCATTTATCTCCAAATATTCTTTTATTGTAGTAGATTGACCTATTGTCTCTACAAAAAATTCTGCTCTCCAAAATGTGCACTTAGTAACCCCAAAATGATGGAGTTTCTCATCTATTTAAATAATTTTCTCCATCTTCTCCACTACTCACCTGATCAATGTATTCACACTTCAAATACACTTATTTTTGTTGGTTATTAAGTCAACACAAGTTTCTACATAAAACCACAAGTAATTACCTTGGTGTTGATCACGCAAAATTACTAAGATGCTCAAGAAATCCAGAGCAATTTCTAATTCAAGCCACAATCACACCCACATAACTGCTATATTTCAATTGCATCGACACACACAATCCTACCAAATCTCAGTTGGAGCCTTCCAACCACATGCTTGATCTTGTCTCCATGCGATTGGGGAAGAGGATAAGGGAGATCAAGCCAATTCACTACAAAACTCTACCTAATTTTTTGGACTTCCTTCCACACACATTCCACACATTTATGACTCCATGGAATCATGTGTAAAACTCACAACAAAGTGCTATAACCTTATGAGAACAGGAACACGATTATGAGTGCAGGAACAGGAACCACCATGGTCATCAACCTTGTAGCTCATCTTCAGGAGAATACGTCATGACTCTCTAAAGAATTTCTGAGACTAAGGTAACTCACCAACATAAGGTACTACCATCTCAATAATAATCAAGAGAAAGAGGCCTGGATGACCAAAATTTAGCAAGGAACATGGGAGCCTAGACCATCAAACATCTCCATCATGAGAGCCACCATAAGCAGGTTAACATCAATGCCAACCAGTAACACTTCATCACAACATCAGTGCCAACACCCTAATGTTGCACCTGCAACTCGAACCTGCAATTATGCTCTGAGGAGTTGGGATTGAATAGACAAGCTACAATAGAATGGGAAAGGCTTCAAACATAGCTTCAACTCGCTGGAATGTGCAGAGATACGGATAGAGATATGATCATCTTGAGGGGTAAAATGAAGGGTGAAAATGTTGTGGTGGCGGATACATATCATATTCTTTGTTGTCAGCAAGCACTACAACCAGAGATATGATGGCTTTTTAAATTCTGGAATAAAATATTCCTACTAAAATCACACTTTTCCTTTGGTTAGTTTGGAAAAATAAAAATTTAACGTGGGAAAATCTCTAGAAGAGAAATTGGTTTGGTCCAGGGATATGTGTGCTTTGTAGGAATGCGAAAGAAAACAACCTCCACCTCTTCATAACTTGCCTTGTTTCTTCTCAAATTTGGCATAATCTTGCTGATGTATTTGGTTTTCAATTCTCTCAATTCACTTGTATTTTTTATTGTCTCAAATGGTGGAGCCAACAGAATATTACATGGCATTATATCCCCCCATTCTCTTTTGGGAGATTTGGAGGTGGAGGAATAACATTATCTTTAAAAACTTCAGAGAAAGCACTGCACAGGTGATGGAGCACATCAGAAATACACACTCTATTGGTTTACAATTTGGTATGGGAACTAAAAAAACTAAAAAAAAATAAACATCCCTGAAGATTAAATATCCTGCTGGTTTCTTTGACGGTTCATCTCAAAGAAGTAGTTGTGGATGTGGTTTCTTAATCCTACATTCACTAGATCAGGATTTTTGGGTTCATTGGGGTGCGTGCAAGGGCACAAATACAAGGGCAGAAGCCATGGCATTATGGGGATTACTCTGGTTCACAAATTTCCTAAACATTTCTAAAATCCACATATACGGAGATTCCAAGATCATCATTGACTATGTCTATGGCCATGCAACAAATCACATACCTCTGGAATTCTCACACTCTCTACTATGATACAACGCATTGGCAGAGAATTCAATCAAGCTGTAGATGGAATTTCAAAGAAAAGATTACAAAACAAGCTGGATGGTTTGCATATTGAAGTCAAGATGGGGAACTTTTGCATGGATGTTAGGGTGTTGCCATTGCCAGGATAAAAAAAATTCTTCTTGATTTAAAATTTTGCTTATCTGATGGATTTACACTTTCTTTTTCTCTTCTATCTACTGATTTATTTGTAGTGTCTTTCACATTATATCTTGCCTATTACAAACAATGCATGAAGTAGCATGTAATTATTAGACATTATCTGTTTTTTTTTAATATTGTATATACAAATAGAACTGGATATTTAGGCAGGTAAATTAAAAAGATGATAATATGTATGACTCTCGAGACTATGTGTCACGCCCCTACGCTGGCGGTAATCTTCCAACCACACTATAGCGAGGTGCGACACCACCGAACACTTTCTTTTCACCAATACTTATGTTCATGGACTACGCCTAACATTCCATACATAGTTTATTTTTCATTACCAAGTATTATCTTTATCCTTTATACAGATGAAAACCCATACATATTGATCATCAACAACAATTAACACATATACAATTGCACAATAGTATAAAGGGAGGGGCAACTCCCTGCAATATGAGTTGGCCCGATATCAATATCTATATAATGTTCTTTTATAAGTACAAGTTAAATCTTGGGAAACCCCAAATTTACACTTAGCCAAATTTCCAACTTCGGTAAACTCGGTTTCCCAACTCGTCGGCACCTTCGCACGGTCACCGCACGACTCACCAACCCTTCGTTCACTTCGTCGCATGATCGTGTTGTTTTCCCAAATTGGGCGCGCCTCGTTGTAACCAAGTCGCCACACACGGACGCCATCGCACGAGTCACACCTCCGTTCACAACTCCAACACTTCATCATTTCCACCGTTTCGTCATGCACGACGTGCCCTACCTGGGTCACTTGTCTGCATGATCCTTCGTTTTGACGTGCACGACACACCCTTTTCGAGCCGCCCGTCCGCACGTCCACCCGTTCACCCAACTCGTCCACCCAAACTCTTTCACCCAAGTCGCCACACGATGGGTCACCCGACGACCTCACCCGGTTAGCCCAGACGACTTCACCCAAGTCGCCTGACGACCTCACTCGGGTCACCCAAACGACTTCACCCGGTTTGCCCGACGACCTCGCCTGGTTTGCCCGAACGACCTCACCCGAGTTTTCTGCCCGACGACCTCGCCCAAGTTTTCTGCCCGATGACCTCGCCCGAGTTTCCTGCATGAGTTTTTCGCCCGAGTTTCTCACCCGAGTTTTCTTAACGAATTTCTCACCCGAGTTCTACCCGTCATGCAGGTTCATCCACAACCGCAGAACTCCTTGATCGAACTCGTGTTGATCGAATTATTGATGCCTTTGCCTCCACAAATTCACGCCAATATATATGGGTGGGTGGCGGGTTATGTCACCTGGCCGACCCATGCCCAACGCCCAAGCCAACTCGTTCAAAATGTTTCCTTCACCCGAGTGGAGGGTTGGCCCACCCAACTCATGGGACCACCCTCTCAACTCACCCAACATTGTATGAACTTGTCTCCAAGACACTTCACACACATTCGTTCATGTCTCCTTCGGACGGTGGAGTCACCCTGCCTGTCGCACGGACCGCACGTCCTTACATCCTCCCCCACTTGAAGTCATTGTCGTCCTCAACAATATCTCGTCCCGACAACCATTTTTCACCAAGATATCCACACCAAGGCATATACTCCATTAGTATGTCATAAATCGAAAAATCATCTCAATCTATGATCATCAACCACCTTGTCACAATCTCCACATGCTGCTCCCCACCATGGAAGGCGGGCCTCTCCACCTCAAGTTACATGCTTCTTGCAAAATATCATGTTGACCTCATCATGTGTCACCCTCATGTGAACTTCTGTCATGATACTCCAACATAATGCTAACACATCTCTGTACATGCCGGTCCCCCCATGTTTGAACTAGTCGGGTGATCAGTCCAACTGTCACGCTCAAACCATGAGAATGCACATCCTTATGCCACTGTAGTGACCAATCTAGGAGTCTAGATTAGACTAAATTTAATTGCAACCAAGGTAGGTAAACTTAGAGGCATGTGTCTAAAGTCTATAGACCTAAAAGGATCTCATCTACCTAACCAAGTATCTACTGTGACAGGCTACATCACTCTTTACAAGAGATTGGAACATGTTTCCTTTCACACCTTAAACACTCAAATCATCTAATTTAATTAACTGTTCTAAAAACAGGGTGCTACTAGTCTAAGTTCTTAATCCTCTTACAAGGATATCATGAACAAAAACTCTTCCTCGGCAACACACTAAGCATCCTAAAAATCAAATTCATGAAAACCAAAAGCTCTTTTAAGCATGTTGAAATTCAAATGCATGAAAACAGAGTCATAGAAATACTTTTAAAATTCAATGGTCGATTAAATATTTTACAAGATCTTGTTCAATAATCTAGCAATTGAATTTTCAAGTTACCACCATGAATCATCAAAGAGCAATCGCAAGAACTTCTAATCGAATTAATTAATTCACAAGCAAAGAAATGGCATCAAATGCTATTCAGATCTGAAGTTTAAATGCTATGAAAATGAAATGAAAGTATACCAGTCCCCACGTAGGGCCCGTACACGCGTTGATGGTACACTTAGAAAACTTCAGATGATGAAACCGTTAACACATAAAACACTGTAATGATGAAACGTTGCCTGCGATTAAAGTCTGGAAATCAATTACATGCAAGAACAGAGTTCTGGTAACAATTACAATAAGATACGTAGTCTTCAGTTTGCTCAATGTCTTATCCTGCGTTCACTAACATTCCTTAAATTATATAATCGAATGTACATACATTATCACACATATGTTTTTTCTTTTACAATTAAAAAGGAAATTTTGTCTTTTTCTAATCTTAACTGATTTCCAAGACAAAACGAAATTAGTTTAGGTAACTTTGGCTTTTTCATGCTTTTGTGACCAAAAAGGCTGGGTTTGACCAGCATTGACCATGTATCTAGGAGCTTTAGATTCGTTGTTGAATAGATCTTTCACCATGTATATACATCCTAGATCACGTCCCTATCCTCTATTTTGATTTTCCTGCCATGCCACATGTCACAACATAAACCAATTACGGGAAGTCATGACATCTCGTAATTTTGTTGAAAATTTCTAATTTTTAACATAAAAATTCACAAATTAAATTTAATGTAAAATAACAACTATAATGCTTAATTGATCAATTTCAATGGACTATGAGGGGTTTATGGGGGAACATGATAGATGAATGATGGATTTTTAGAAGAAAAGGATGGGAACGGAATGGTACCAACATCTCCCCCAAGCTCAATGATTTAGCATGTCCTCATGCTAATCCTGATGTGCTCCCTTTATATTCTGTTCCTGCTTGTGCCTCTACGGCTTGTAGCAATGCATCTATATTCTTTTGAGCTTGGGCATTCTTCTGAATGTGGAGCTCATGTTTCATATTCTTGTATTTTTCTTTGAGAGATTTTTTCTGAGTGTACCATTTTGTCGCCCATTTGCACATTTCGGTTTGTTCATTGTTAAGTTATTTGATTTTCTCCTTTAGTTTCTCATTTTTCTGCTGAGTCTTCTTGCTCTAAGCTCTCAACATTTCATTTTCCTTCTTGATGACCTTCTCTAACATGTTTGCTTCCATCAATTCCTCTTTTAGCTCTTCAATTTGATTTTGTAACTTTCTCTGTTTCTTGTTTGTAGGTGCTGGCTCCTTCCTTTTTTCCTTGTTACTCTCGACTTCCATTTCTGCTTCATCTTTTGGCTGTGAATGAGCAATGCTTTCAATTTCCATTGGTGCATTTTCATTTGAATCTGGTTGATCATCTTGTGTTTGGTTCTTTTGTATTCTCCTTGATTTTCTCATATAAGTAGTGAAGATTTTGTCTGGTTCAATTCTCTTGGAATTTTCTTGCCTCATCCTTCTTGTCCTTACACTACTGCTGGGTTGAGGAACATTGCCTGACTTGCGCTCAGGGATTTCCTCATCAATATCAAGCATAAACTCAGTACGTTCTTGTTGTTCCTGTTCATCTTCTCTAGTTTTAATTTGATTGGCAATCAAAAATTCTTTCCATGCTTTTCCTCTCCTCTGCAACTCAAATTCAATTAGAATTTTAATCAACCCAAAATGATACAAACTCTTATCTTCATTACCCTTTTGTTTGTGAATGGTTTTTGACATTTTAGTCAAACTCTATAAGAGGAAATAGGGTAGACTGATGGTGCATTGGCCTTTTATGTGCAACAAGAGTTTGATGTGATATAGGTATACTATGATGTAACACCCTTCACATGTAACAAATTTATGTTTAATGTATACCATTTCATCCCAAGGGTGAATTAGCCAGCTTCTAGGGACACCCTTTTTCTAGTTCACAGAGGAAACCCTTGACCTAGACATAAACTAAGTCCATGATTTTTCCTTAAATTGTTTTGTTTTGAAATATTTTTCCCCTTCTGGACTGATTCCCAATGTTTGTGCTATGGTATCCTCTGAAATTCTAAAAGAGTCGTTTCCTATTAATGATTTCTCTCCACTGAATGTGAATGCAAACTTCTTTGTCAATTCTTCATTGCTTCCATTGAATTTTTCTAGAAAAGATAACCAGTGCTTTTCCCTTAAAATCGTGACACAGTCATCATGATATTGTGAACTATCAAATGTTTCAGGCTCTGCTCTATTGGTCATTTTGAAGAGGAAATCTCTGTTCTAACCCTTTTGTTTATGCTCAACAATTCAATAAGGGTTTCTCAATTTGTTACCTCTTTTCTGTGTTCCACTTAGCCGACCTGGTAACGCCTTCGATTCTTAGGGTCTCCTTCTTCAATTGCTTGGGCGGCAGTAGAAACTCGTGGTAAGCCTGTTTGTTATGCTCCCCCTTTGTAGTGCCTGCTGTCTCGGCCTTCGTTGAAAACTCAGGGTTTGAACACTAATATAGTAAAAACTTTATGAACTGAGAGTTTTATAAAGTGAAACTTAACAACCGACCTTTCCCCAATTACTATAATGATAATGCAGAGTTGGAAGCGCATTCACATCATAAAGACAGAGGAGCGGTACTGTTTTGCATAGGTACAATCATGAGAACGCCATATACATATAAAGAGTGTTGTAGTGATGTTAATGGATATATGTTGCGTGAGTCGACTTGGGTCAAACAATTGTTTTATAGCTCCAACATTAAAAAATGAATGAAATCATTTAACACTTGTCTTTCCAACGAACGGTCTTATCCATTACTTGTTGGTACTTGGCCGATTGAAAAATGATGGATCGATGACAAGGATTCATGGCCTGTCACACGGAATGAGTCGAGGTTGCAGACAAGATTGACCTTCCTAGTATCTAAATATATCTAGTGACAAGCAAGCCAATCAAAAACTATCTTTCTCTAAATATGCAATTAAAAACAAAGGCATAAAGGTGTTTTAGGCTTACCTTGGGTCCAATGCAAGTTTGTGGAAGCCTTGCTCCCTTGCTCCAAATGAGCTTCCTTGAAGTGTAAGTCTGCAAACACAAAAAAGCAAAAAAATTAAATAGAACTTGAAAAGCCAATATCATAAAGCATATTCATCATAATGATCAAGGAGATTATGAAACAAATCACATAAGACAATTTTTTGAGAAAAATGAATCTGATTGTATTAATTCAAATGAAAGAAGAACTTTACAACGTGTGCCTTGATGCTATACAATCTCCTCCCAGGGTCCGACAAGAAGTCTCCTCTACGTTGACAAGTTTCAATCACTTCCCAATGAAATCAAAAGGTATGTGATCTCTCCTCTCAATTTTAACTAGCAAGTCCCAATTCCATCAGCATTTACCCTAAAAAATGTTCAGCTTCTAACCCCTCCAGCAACTGACCCAATGCCTTAATTTAGAGTGCAATGGAGGGAAGTTACTAGGTCCTCCTTCAAAGGGATAAAGCCCTCCTTCAAAGGGATAACTCCTACTATCAATGGATTAGCTCCTTCTCTTTTGGGATGCATGAACCACCTTGGAGCAAACAATCCATGTCAAAATTCTTTCTAGAAACATCTAGAATTAACCCAAAGTGAGTTTTTTAGAATAAACTTGCGCCTTTTTTAATTTTACAGGGGTGTGCACCCACCCCTTTACAGACAGAGCTTGCAAATACGCAGGTAATATGAACAAAGGGTGCGGGCCAGCAGGCAAAAGTGAGAGAAAGTGCGGAACCAGAGTTTTATTGATTTTCAATGTCTTTCTCTCATTTGCAAAGCTTGACATGAAGAGCTAAGGTATGAGACTTGCTTAGGAGGCCAGTATAAGTGATGATAGACCCATACTGACTGCAAATAGTCATGGTGACGATATTTTTGTGTAACATGGCCAATTCAAAAATGATGATTTGATGACAAGGTTTGAAGAGTGGTGTAGGAAAATGGCAATAGGCTAAGGTGTGATACGAAATGATAGTAGAGTGATAGCAGAGTTGAGTAGTTAGGAATGTTACAAGGGTGATGGGTATAGGGGTTTTTGAAATTGATAACAAGCAATCATAATCATCATATTTAAAACTAAAATAATTTAAGAATTTAAATGCTAAAAATAAAAATTACAATAATACATTACACTTGTTGGTTGACCAAAATTTGAGTTGGCATGCATAGGTAGGAATGATCTTCACTGTCCAGATATGATTGATCTTCACTGTCCAAAACAGGTCCCTTTTAAGATGAAATTGGATATAACAGGTCCCTCTCAAATCTGAAGAGCTATGTTTGTGCAACTTCTTTGATCCTTGGTGTTGATGTAGCCTTGATGATAAGCAACCTTTGAAAACTTTTTCGAAGTAGCCTGATGTATCTTGAATGCAGTCTTTAACAGGTCCCTCTGATATTTGTTGAATAGGTCCCTCTAATATTGGTACTGGTAACATAGTATTCTAAACAGGTCCCACTGCATATTGCTTGAACTGGTCCCTCTGATTAGAACAAAAACAAAAACAACTCTTTTATTGAAATATTGAAGTACTAAAACAAATTCTTTGAAGATTTACAAATGAGGAGATGAGATAGGGAAAATAAAATGTTGATTCTTTTGATTCTTCTCCCCCACGAAAGATTTGACTTGTCCTCAAGTCATTATTGAAGTGATGAACAAAACAGTAAACAAATAGAACAAGGAATTCTTACCAGCCAAATGATTGGTTTTCTAGTAAGAATTTTGGGTTAGAGTGTGCCAAAGTCTGGTTTTCACATCTAAACCATTATTATTATATTATTTAAATTTTTTAATTTTTTATTTTTTCTTTATTTTTATATATATTTTTATTTTTTGAAATGAAATTGAATTAACTAAGGTAGATATATCACATCTGAAGGCTGCAATATCTCAACCTCCCTTTACTAAGATACAGTTTGAATAAAATCCTCCTGGCTAATGGGCTTATGATAGAGTTTCAACCTATTTCCATTGACAAGAAAGGTGGTGCCTTCTCCATCAATGGTAGTAAGCTTGATTGATCCATCTTCATATACTTGAACTATTTCATATCGGCCCATCCAATGTGTGATAAATTTGGCTTTATGATCTCTGAATTTAGAGTTAAAGAGTAAAGCCCAGTCTCCTTCTTTGAACTGTTTCCTTTTAATGTGTGCATCATGCCACTGCTTCCTTTGTTTCTGCATTAGGATTGTTGTCTCCTCTACTTGCAGCCTCATTTCATCTCACTGGTTCAATTGCTAAATTCTCTCTTCTTGGGCTTCATTGAGATCAATTCCTATATCTGCATCCATATTATAAGTATGTATTTGAAATTCAATAGGAAGCATTACCTCTTTTCCATACACCAACAGATATGGTGTAAATCCTGTAGTCTTCTTCCACGTGATCTGTAAGCCCAGAGTGCATCTTTGAGCTTCTCTTCCCAATTCTTTTTGTTCATTGCTACGGTCTTAGTGATAATTCCTTCCAATGTTTTATTGGTGGATTCCACCTAGCCATTGGCCTGTGGATGGTAAGGTGTACTTTCCCTGTGCTTGATTTTATATTTTCCTGTGATGTCTTTGACTAGCTTTGAAGTAAAATTAGTACCTTGATCTGTCACTATCTTCCTTGGTACTCCATACCTTACAAAAATTTCTTCAAAAAGGAAATTTACCACTGTTTGTTCAGTTGCACGGGCTAGTGCTTTGGCTTTAGCCCATTTTTTCATGTAATCAGTACATACTAGGATGTACTTTTTGCCTTTGGAAGTTGGATTGATGGGTCCTATGAAATCTAGAGCCCATTTTTCAAATGGCTCCAAATGTACTTGAGGCTGAAGTGGCATTTCATCTGTAGCTATTGGTCTGCCCATTCTTTGACAACTATCACAACCTTTCACATACTTCTTGGAATCCTTAAAAATGGATGGCCAATAGTATCCAAGACTGAGAATCTTGAATGTTGTTCTTTTGGCTGCAAAATGCCCACCACACGGTTCATCATGGCAAGACTTTAAAATATCAATTATTTCATCATTTCTTACACATCGTCTAATAATCATATCATAACCAATGTAAAATAAATCTCCATTAACCCATGAGTATCTAGCACTTTGTTTGATCAGCCTCTTCTTTTCCTTTGGAGTAAAATATGGAGGTGTTCTTCTTGTGGACAAATAGTTGGCTAAGTCAGCATACCAAGGATTCACTATTGAAATTGCAATAAATTTTTATCCAGAAAAGAATCTTCAACCGGAACAACCTCACCTGAATTTTATAGCCTAGAAAGAAAATCTGCCACCTGATTCTCCTTACTTGGTCTATCTAACACTGTAATATTAAATTCCCGTAATAATAATAGCCATCTGATAACTCTGCCATTAGTGATTGATTTATTCATTAAATACTTAATGACAGAATGTTCAGTATGTACAAAAACCTCATAACCACTTATATAATGTCGGAATTTATTCACAGGATGTATGATTGCAAGAATTTATTTTTCAGTGACTGTGTAGTTTAATCCTGCAGGTGTTAGATTTTTACTAATGAAATAGATGGCATAATTGAAAGACTCTTCCTTTTGGCCTAATGAGGCACCTACTGCAGTATCAGATGCATCTGTAAAGATGTGAAATGGTAGGGTCTAGTTAGGTCCTTTTAAGATTGGTGTGGTTGATAACTTTTCTTTGAGTGTTTCAAAAGCTTGCTAACAATTCTCATTCTAGTTGAAAGGTGTATCTTTTGCTAGAAGCTTAAATAGAGGTAAATTTATTTTAATAAAATGTTCAATAAACCTTCTGTAATAGCTTTCATACCCAAGAAAACTTCTTACCTCTTTTTGAGTCTTCGGAATTGGCAAATTGAGAATGATCTGGATTTTTGATGGATCAACTTTAATGCCTTGAGAAGAAATATAGTGTCCTAATACTATCCCTTCATTTAACATCATAAAACACTTTTCATTGCTCAAGGACAGATTAGCTTCAATACATCTCTTCAAAACTTTTTCAAGATTCTCTAATGCATGCTCAAATGAATTACCATACACTGAAAAATCATCCATCTAAACTTCAACACAATCATGAACTAAATCAGCAAAAATAGCTAATACAGCTCTCTGAAATGTAACTGGAGCATTGCAAAGTCCAAATGGTAAAATATTATAGGCATAAGTGCCCCAGGGACAAGTAAAAGTGGTTTTGTCCTGGTCCTCTAAGGCTATCCTGATTTGGTTATAGCTACTGAAACCATCAAGAAAAGAGAATGATGATTTCCCAGCTAATGTGTCTAGCACTTGGTGAATAAATGGTAGTGGGAAATAATCTTTGAGGGTTGCTTTGTTCAATTGTCTGTAATCAACACAAATCCTCCACTTGCCATTTTTCTTGGGCACTACTAACAACGGGAATACCCACTGACTTTCAGAGATAGGATAGATAAAATTGACTTTCAATAATTTTTGTAATTCATCTCTAACAATATCCTGAAGCATGGGATTCATTCTTCTCTGCGGTTGCCTCACTGGTTTGATATTACTATCCGTATAAATATGGTGAGTGCATGTTTCAGGGTGAATTCCGTGCATATCAGTGTAGTCCCAAGAAAATGCTTTCTGATATTTTCTCAATAGTTGAATCAATTTTTCCTCTTGAGATGAGTCTAGGTGAGTGCTAATATTCAAATTTTTTCCTGGACTAATCTCTATGGTCTTGCTCTCTGTGTTTTTGATAGATTGAATGGGGAAAATGTTCTGAAATGTTGTTTGCGAGGAATGAATGGTGCATGTTTCCTGAAAATTCTGTGCCAAAAGTTCATCTACAGCATGGTATTGGTCATTTCTTAATTCTTTGGAAATATCAGGTTGAGAAAGGAACAATTCTACCAAATCATCATTATTATGTTCTTGAAAATCATAGATTTGATTGATGTTGAAAATAGATTGAACTTCTTCCTTATCATTGTATTTATCATCAAGCCATAAATTATGTGCTACTGCTGGTGATCGTGCTGATGGGTAGAGAGTGAGTTGTTTTCTTTCAATTCCTCTTGAAATAATAATATTACCCGGTCTACATCCTATGAATGCATCAACAGTTGCTAACCATGGTCTACCAAGGATGATAGGGTGTCCTCCTAAATTACATTTTGGTTGAAGAACTAAAAATTCCACTGGATACTCCCAAGAGTCCAGTGAAACAATTATGTCCTCCAAAATCCCTTTAGGAATCACTTTAGACCTATCAGTGAGTTCTAGAACAATTGTTGTGTGCTGCAAGTTTGTGAGCTAGAGTGTTTTCATTGTTTCAAGAGTCATTACATTTATTGCGGCCTCAAGGTCAATTAAGGTGTTTGGAATATGTATGTTGTTAATGATTGTAGTGACTTTGGGAATACCAAGATCAACATACTTTTCCAATGAAATGGTGTTTGTCATAAGGCCATCTAAATGTCCAATAACATGAATAGTTTGTGGATCAACTCTTTCCCTAGTAGGCTTCTTGAGGCACAATCCTTTGATTGCTTTAGTATATATGGGAATGTCTTTTATGGCTTGTAGTAGTGGAATTTTTATATAGACATTCTTTAGCTCATCTAAAACAACTATGGTGTAGACATGGGAAGTTTTGTTTGGACCAATCTATCTGGAAAAGGTGGTGGATGCAACAGTTGCATTTGTTTATTTTTGATGTCATCATTGTATGTCTTTTGAGTTGAATTTTCTTTTTCATTTTCTTCGTTTTCTTCTTTTTTTTCAGCTATTGGAGGTTCTTTTTGAAGTACCTTACCAAACCTTAAATTGGTATTTTGCAAAGGTAATGTGGGATATGATGGTCTCTCATCTACACTATAAGCTGGTCTCTCTTCTCTGTTATTTGGATTTGGTACAAGTTGAGCAGGAATCTGAGTGGGTCTAGGACGTTGTTCGTTAGATGGGAGTTGTAAGTGAGGTGGATTTATTGGTGGAGGAGCAGGAAATGCTTGTTGAGTGTTTTGGGGTTGATAAACAACTTGCTGCTGAGGATATTGCTAATATGTTGGAGGATATTGCGGATATGGCTGATGATATTGTTGATATGGCTAAGAATATGGTTGGTATGGTTGAGGATATGGTTGATATTGTTGAGAGTATTGTTGAGATGGTCTCCATTGTTGTTGTGGATAATTTTGGTGCTTCCATGGCATGGGTACATTCCAAGAATTCTGAGCATACATCTGATCTTGTGTAGGAAATTGCAAATTTTTGTTTGGAAACATACCTGATGGAGGTGGAGGTCTTGGCTACCATGGTCTCTTTGTGCCCATGAAATACACATTCTCCATATCTGTGTTAGCTGCCACATTACAATTCTGCAAAATCTTGACTTTAGAGAAATGAAATATATCATGATTTTCAGTATAAAAGGCACAAACTTGAATGTTTTCTAATGGGCAGTCTTTCAAGGCATGTTTCTTCCAACATTTTGGACAAAATACAACCATTATTTGATCTTCCTCTTCTTGTCTTTTCTTGGCTTTTAGAGTGTCAATTTGAGTTCCTAAGGTACTTAATAGGTCTGTTTTGAATTCATTTAACAATTTTCCTATTTCATCCCTTGTGACACTTGCTGAAGCAGATTTTGTGGCTTTGGATGAGATGGCTCTTTTTCCATTTCTGGCTTTGCTCCTAGAATACTTTTCACATAAATCAGCAATTTCTTCGAATGGTAAGGTGGAAATATCACCTTTGCCCATCAAATTAAGATCATCTAAGTATTCCTCTCGAATGCCCTTCAAAAATATTGTTCGAATCATATCAAGAGACATGGTTCAATGTTTTGATTTTTGCAAATTGTAAACAAATCGTTCCAAGTACTCCTCTAAATTTTCATCCTCTTCTTGATTCATCCTAAAGATACCATCTTTAGAATATTTCGATCTGCAATAAGGTTGGTATTTCTTTAGGGATATTCTTCTCATGCCATCCCAACCAGTTATTGCATGTTCACCAAGTCCCATGAACCATCTTAATGCTGAAGCTTTTAATGTTGTTGGGAAGAGTCTAAGCCTACGGGCATCATCTGTGTAACCATATGTTCGACATACTATGTCAAACTCAAACAAGAATAAATATGGGTCTTCTGAAGCCATGCCATAAAAGTTTGGTAACACAGATGGAGGGATGTTTTTCATTTTTATTTCCTCATCATGATCTTCTCCTGGTTCTTGAATAGGAAATTTAAAGGTTGACTCTTCCTCCTCCCTTTGATCTTTTTGTTCAGGAGTGGGTCTTCTTGTTGATCCTCCTCCTTCCTCAGCCATTTTGATAGATTCCTCCATTGATTTAATTCCTTGTTCAATGTCACTTGTTTCAAAGAAAAGTTGTTCTAGAGATTTTTCTCCTTCTTGGGATTTTTCAAAATCAGTAGGTTCAAGGAGAGATTGTTGAGTTATTTGAATACTTTCTCTTTTTGTAGAGGATTCAGGGAGATGTTTCTTCTGTGATTCGTGTGCCAATAGAATTTGTCTCTCTATGAGTGTAAGTCTTTGCCCTGATTTCTGTTTATCCTCTAATTTTTGTATGGTGACTTTCTCAGCTGGTGTGTGTTCAATTTTTCCTAAAGGGTCTGCTCCTAGTGGTAGGTTAGTTTTTGGATGGGGGGTTTTTATGAATCTACCTTTATCATCTCTGGATCTAGACATAAGCAAACATGACTTCTAAAATGATGAATTAAAATTAAATCTATGTTTTTGTTTATTTTTATATTTTTATTTTTTATTTTTATTTGGTTTTAGGAATCCTCTAGCTGCGCCTCCCTGGCAATGGCGCCAAAATGTACTGACCAATCGATGGGTCTAGATTAGACTAAATTTAATGTCAACCAAGGTAGGTAAACTTAGAGGCACGTGTCTAAAGTCTATAGACCTAAAAGGATCTCATATACCTAACTAAGTGTCTACTGTGACAGGCTAAAACACTCTTTTACAAGTGATTGGAACATGTTTCCTTTCACACTTTAAACACTCAGATCATCTAATTTAATTAACTGTTCTAAAAACAGGGTGCTACTAGTCTGAGTTCTTAATCCTCTTGCAAGGATATCATGCACAAAAACTCTTCCTCGGAAACACACTAAGCATCATAAAAATCAAATACATGAAAACCAAAAACTCTTTTAAGCATGCTGAAATTCAAATGCATGAAAACAAAGTCAGAAATACTTTTAAAATTCAATGGTCGATTAAATCTTTTACAAGATCTTGTTCAATAATCTAGAAATTGAATTTTCAAGCTACCACCATGAATCATCAAAGAGCAATCGCAAGAACTTCTAATCGAATTAATTAATTCACAAGCAAAGAAATGGCATTAAACGCTATTCAGATCTGAAGTTTAAATGATATGAAAATGAAATGAAAGTATACCAGTCCCCACATAGGGCCCGTCCACGCGTTGATGGTACACTTAGAACACTTCAGATGATGAAATCGTTTACACATAAAACACTATAATGATGAAACACTGCCTGTGATTAAAGTCTGGAAATCAATTACATGCAAGAACAGAGTTTTAGTAACAATTACAATAAGATACGTAGTCTTCACTCTACTCAATGTCTTATCCTACGTTCACTAACATTCCTTAAAGTCTATAATTGAATGTACATATATTATCACGCAGATTTTTATGCTTTTACAATAAAAAAGGCAATTTTTGTTTTTTTCTAATCTTAACTCATTTCCAAGACAAAACGAAATCAGTTTAGGTAACTTTGCTTTTTCCTGCTTTTGTGACCAAAAAGGCTGGGTTTGACCAGCATTGACCATGTATCCAGGAGCTTTAGATTCGTCGTTGAATAGATATTTCACCATGTATGTACATCCTAGATCACGTCTCTATCCTCTGTTTTGATTTTCCTGCCATGCCATGTGTCACAACATAAACCAATTACAGGAAGTCATGACATCCCGTAATTTTGTTGAAAATTTCTAATTTTTTACGTAAAAATTCACAAATTAAATTTAATGTAAAATAAAAACTATAATGCTTAATTGATCAATTTCAATGGACTATGAGGGGTTTATGGGAGAAAATGGTAGATGAATGATGGATTTTTAGAAGAAAAGGATGGCAATGAAATGGTACTAACAGCCACCATTAGTCGTTTCTCAGAACATCCTGTCACATCATCAACTCGATCAAGAATCCATCTCCATATAAGTGTAAGCCATGCTCAGGTCCATGAAGTAAGCTCCATCTCATTTACAACAAGTTGTCCATGATGTTTGGTGTCAATGTACTGTATGAAATCAGCCGCATCTATCCCAACATCATTCATCTGCAAAACATCCATCTCCTCAAAGTGAAGAGATCATCTCATCAAGCTCCCAACTCTCGATGTGCCACATCCAAGTCCATGAAGCAACCCCCATCATATCTGTATGTGCCATCCCTCAAGTCTGCCATAGAAGCAAGTATACACCTATCTCATTGATCCATGTGCGACCCATGATCATAGATCAATCAACTCCCATGTGTCAAAGTGGTTAAGTCTCGGCTCAACCTATGCCCAAGTGTTGCCACCAAGGCATCATCATCATCATAACTCCATCACTCCAAAGTGTCGCATATCGATCCTCCACATCAAGTCACTCTTCCAAGCCATTCCCATACATGTACTCGAAAGTATGCATCCCATTCTGCATCAAAGTCTCTGACCTCAGCTCCTCAATGCATCAGATCCTCTAAGTCCACCATATATGAAATCTCCAAAAATCACAACAATCTCATGTCATCATAAGCTCCATGAATCATCTCCAACCAATCATCTCAGCAAGCATACAAGTCTCAGCCCAATGGTCTCTGTAAGATGCCTCAGCTCTCCATGTAGTAGGAATGCTCCATAGTTTGCTCACAACTCCATCCAAGTCCATGGTCTTGTTGTACAAGAGTGCACAACATATCCATTGGCTCATATGTAAAACATCTCCATGTCACACCAGCAAATCTACCTGTACAACATCCCTACCTTGGCACTCCTCATTGGATGCCCATAAGTGACACCTCTACAAGTGCTCCTGCATCATGTCCCTGCATAAGACTACCATGCTCCATGTCTCCAACCTGATATCCATGACTAAGTTGCCCATGTTGTCCAACTAGGTAGACCCATCACAACAATCGGTCATCCTCATCCAAGTCTGCAACCTTCGGTCTAGTGAAATGATCCGGATTTAAACAGGAACGCAACAAATTACAGAGATAACCATATACACAAATATGCAGCGGAAATAATACTTCATTTCATTAATGGAAAATACTGAAATGTGCTTACAATCAGAAATGGAAATAAACTAGCTAGGGCGATGGTAGCTATCTCTAAGAAGAGATGTGTGGGCTACATGCCTCTGAACTGACTTACAATGAGGCTCGAAGGCCTATTTATTGTTGAGAAACAATGAAAAACCCTTAACATTCCAAAACCTAAACCTAGGAGATGAAACGCCAAACTGTGGGCCCCGTTTGGGGGTAAGTTGGTACATCAACTTCCCGGGGTCGTAACTTTAGCATATGATCTCCGTTTGACGCGTACAATAGCTCATTAGAAAGATCTATTCGAGCACTATCATTTTTGGAACGGGCAACATCGGTCCCTTGCATGGACCCATGTTGCCCCTGGATTCCCCAAAAAACGTCGTTTAGGGCCTCAAAACGGCTCAGGAAGTTCAGGACCGAAAAACTGCTAAAAATAGTAAGTTGTGCTACAATTAAGGAAACAGAAATTGCTGAGAAAGACAATGGTGGGGGTCCAGGTGGACTTGGCAGGTGGCCACCAATATCCACCTGGATCATTCCT
>APFE030716928.1:95468-111272 GCA_000404065.3 Pinus taeda | reverse complement strand
ATATTAACAAACTAATCGAATAATGGCCGACCAAATTTCTTATATTATTCTTTCATAACCTATATATATACCCTAAAATATAGCTCATGGATACATTATAAATATCTTTAGAATATCTATTGACACATCCCCTGATGATGGACTCACTTGGTAATCCAAAATGTTGGTTCATAAAAATCTATAACAGGTCATTCCTCCTCTATCTAAAATAACATTAAAATCAAACACTTGGATTCCCCTCCTTAAAAAAATCTTAAATTCTACCATATTCTTACCTCTTACCTTCTCCATAGATTATCTTTCCCTTTTTCCTCCTCTTTCCCTTGCGCTTAGAACAAACACTACGTTTGATATTAGAATACTAGTATTAAGATTAATTAAAAATAAAAATTAATACATAATATTATCTTGTAACTTTGTATAATAGCATTAATATAGTATTATTATCATTATAATACTATTATGATGTAATTTCAATATCATAATATTTTTAAATTAATATCAATATATCATTAATAATTTTGATCTCATACTATTTTATATTATTATTTCATAGTCTCATAATAACATTAATTTGTATTATTATTATTACATTAATAATAATATATTAACAATGTAATAAAAATATTATGGTTATACATTTTAGCCTCTTCTCCCCTACCCTATTTGGCATTTACATCGATAAGCTAGAAAGTTGTTTACAGAAAACAGGGTGTGCTGACACGATATTAGTTAGGATAGTCATCATCCTTCTTCTCTATGCTGACGATATTGTTATTCTTGCAAGGTGCCCATGTAATCTTGATAAGCAACCTAGACTTCTTAAGGATTTTTGCTCTGCCATGGGTATGACTGTTAACACTGACAAAACAAAAGTTATGATTATCATATCCAAGAACGACACTTACGCTAATTTTATGTATAACAATAGTAACTTGGAGGAAGTATCTTCTTACAAGTACCTAGGAATTGATACTCATCACAAGCTCAACTGGAATTATAGCATTGAGAAAAGTATTAATGGGAGGTGGAAAGCTTATTTTTATCTTGAAAATAATTGTAAACTGATAAACCTCATAATGTGGGATAGAAAGAAGTTCCTCTTTGAAACTTTAGTCACTCTTGTTATCTTGTATGGATGTGAGGTTTCCGGTTGCAGCATCTCTAGAATATCCTAGAGAAAGATTGAGCAAATCTAGAAGTGTTTTATAAAGTATAACCTCAAAATTAAAAGCAATACACCCTATCATATTCTCCTTATAGAAGTGGGTTTTTCCCCTATTCAGAGCCTAGCTATGACTAGGCTTCTGTTATTCAAGCACAAACTCAATAACATAGGAGACCATATACTTCCTAACCTAACTTTAAATTCCAGCCAACATCACCTAAGGCTCAAACGAGGTTGGTATAAGGACACTAGGGCCTAATTAAACCATTGGGAGAACGACGAAAATGTTGCATTGCAAAACATTAATAACATTGAAAATATTGTTACTTCTAAGTTCAAAGAAAAAAATTTGTTTGAGAAATATTTAGCAGTTAAAAGAAAATTAAGATATTATAAGGAGTTTATCAACCCCACCCTAGAAGATGAAAAGTATCTCTCTGTTTTAACTAGCTCAAAGAAGAAAATTAACATAGCCAAGATTAGAACAAACTCTCATGAGCTCCATAGTGAAGCGAGGCATTGGGTAGTTCCTAAAACACCATGGATGGAAAGGATTTGCCATCTCAATGAGAATATGAACATCGAGGATGAAAATCACTTCCTCTTATAGCGCCCCGGGTACAACCACATTAGATCTCAGTTTATAATCTTTGTTGCAATACTGACCTTCCGACCCTTTTACGATGTCAAAATTATAGTGAGTTCGGGAGGTTTCTCTCCAATCTTTTTGAACATAGGAATAAAATTTTAAAAATAATTCGTTTCTTTAGGTCTGATAGACCAAAGTTTGGTCTAAGTGGACATTAACCATCAATATCATCATCATTTTTTTTTAATTTATTAGAATATTATATTATTATTTGTCTTTTAGAGCCCATATATTTCCCACCCCCACCGCCCCCCCCCCACACACACATATATATATAATTGTTCTCTTAACATTATTTTTTCAAAATTTTATCTTTTAATGATAAATCCATTTATGAACTTAAAATATAAACATTCATATAAAATAACTTAAGGTCAATAGCTGCCCCTTAAAAATAGCAGGACAGCCAATGATGGCAGATCAAAATGTACTTCCCCTTGGTTCGTATGACGTGTTGATAGGTATGGACTGGTTGGAAAGATGCTAGTCCATTATAAACTATGCTATAGGGACGAGCTCGGAGAGAAGCAAGAGATGCAAGGTATTAAGAGGCCAATGCAGATTCGGCCAATAACCGCTTCCCAGTTGGAAAAATGTATCAGAAAGGGATGTCAGATTTATGCCATCCAAGTGGGTTACGCCAATTCAAAAGACAAAACTGCCACATTGGAAAGTATCCCGGTGATACAAGATTTTGCAGATGTGTTCCTGGAGGAGATACCAGGACTGCCATCGAAGAGGGACATAAACTTCACTATCGAATTGGTGCTGGGGGCAGCCCTGGTATCCCGAGCTCCTTATCGAATGAGCACACCAGAATTAACAGAACTGAAAATGGAGTTATAGGAACTGTTGGACAAAAAATACATTCACCCCAGTGTGTCACCCTGGGGAGCTCTGATGTTGTTTGTTAAATAGAAGGACGGGACCCTTTGTATGTGTATGGACTATTGTTAGTTGAATAAGTTGACAATTAAGAATAAATACTCGTTACCCTGTATTAATGAACTTTTTGATCAGGTGAAAGGGGCAACGGTATTTTCAAAGATTGACTTACAATCAGGGTATCACCAAATCAGAATTAAAGAGGAGGACATAGCCAAGACAACTTTTAGAACATGATATGGACACTATGAGTTTGTGATGTTACCCTTTGGGTTAACCAATGCCCCCGCAACCTTTATGTGCTTAATGAACAACATAGTTCATCAGTATTTATACAAGTTTGTGTTAATTTTTATTGACGATATACTAATATATTCCCGGAATATGGGGGAACACATGGAGCACCTCAGATTGGTATTGCAAACTCTTCGAGAACACCAATTATATGCCAAATATAGCAAGTGCGATTTTTTTAAGGAACAAATACAGTACTTGGGACACATAATCACTAAATACGGGATCATTGTGGATCCCGAAAAGATAAGGACCATAATGGAATGGCCTGTGCCAAAGGACGTGGCGGACATAAGATCTTTCATGGGGCTAGCTGGTTATTACAGGTGGTTCATAGAAGGATTCTTGAGAGTGGCTTACCTTATCACTTCCCTGCAGAAAAAAGGAAGAACTTTTAAATGGACCGAAGAATGTCAAAAAGGTTTTGAACAACTCAAACATCTATTCACCACACCACCTATATTAAGTATAGTTGATCCAGGTAAGGACTATGTGGTGTGTACAAATGCGAGTAAGGAAGGGGTAGGAGGAGTACTGATGCAAGAAGGAAAGGTAATCGCCTACAAGTCTAGGAAATTAAAAGAACATGAGCAGAAATATTCAACTTATGATTTGGAGTTGGCAACTGTTATTCACGCCTTAAAGATGTGTTGTCATTTTTTAATGGGTAAAAAATTTCTATTATTAACGGATCATCACAGTTTGACTAATTATTTTAGTCAGCCCACTTTAAATGCCAGACAAGCATGGTGGGTGGATTTTCTAAGT
Source organism: Pinus taeda (assembly GCA_000404065.3). Classification (NCBI taxonomy): domain Eukaryota; kingdom Viridiplantae; phylum Streptophyta; class Pinopsida; order Pinales; family Pinaceae; genus Pinus; species Pinus taeda. The sequence goes on along the minus strand of APFE030716928.1, from coordinate 107,508 downwards.
GGTTTTGACTTTGATTTTAAGCATCTGAAAGGAAAGGAGAATCAGGTAGTGGATGCTTTAAGTTGGAAAATACAATGTCTCTATGAGATTTCTTGCAGTGAGGGGTGAAGTACCTTTGATGAAATGATTAAAAAAGCAGCAAAATAGGATGCAAGATATCAACAAATAGGATAGCAAGCTCAAAATTTACCCTACAAAGAAAATAAGCAAGGATATACTATGGATGTTGGTGGCATGTTGTATTATAAAAAAAGGTTGTAGGTGCCCAATCAAAATAACATTAAAATCCTGATTTTAGATGAAATTCATAGAATGCATTATGTTGGGCATCCAGGGTATCAGAAAATGATTATTGCACTTCAAAAGGAGTATTATTGGTCAGGGATGAAGAAAGATGTAGCTAAATACTTAACCCGTTGCCTGGAATGCCAACAAGCTAAAGCAGAACACCAACACCCTGCTGGGTTATTACATCCACTAGCAATCCCTGAGTAGAAGTGGGAAACCATCTCCATGGACTTCATAGTAGGATTACCCAAGTCAAAAAGAAACAATGATTCCATGATGGTGGTGGTGGACAAACTAAGCAAATCAACTCATTTTATATCAGTGCAATCTACTTACAAAGTTGTGCAGATTTCACATATCTTTATGCAAAATATTTTTAGGTAGCACAGGTTACCAAAAACAATAATTTCTAACCGAGACGTAAAATTTACATCAGTTTTTGGGAGAACCTTGTTTGGGGAATTGGGAACTCATATGAATTTCAGTACTGCTTATCATCCTCAGACCGACAGTCAAATAGAACTGGTGAACCAGGTTGTGGAAGATATGTTAAGATCATATGCAATGCAGCAACCAACCAAGTGGGAATATTATTTGCACCTAGTCGAATTTGCGTACAACAATAGCTATCATACGTCCTTGCAAATGAGCCCATTTAAAGTGTTGTATGGACGAAAATGCCGCACACCCTCAAGCTGGGGTGGACCATAAGACCAGTTGATGTTGGGACTCGAAATGCTTAAGGAGATAGAAGAAATGGTCAAGAAGGTACGGTCCAATTTAAAGGCAGCCCAAGAGAGGGAAAATAATTTTGCTGACCAAAAGAGGAATTTTAAGGAATACCAAGTAGGTGATCATGTGTATGTGAGAATTTGAGCTAAGAGGAGCACATTACAATGGAGTGGGAATGCGAAGCTGGCACCTCGGTTTTGTGGACCTTTTCAGATCTTAGCGAGAGTTGGTTCGGTGGCATACCAACTCACTCTACCAAGTCATATATGGGTCCACAATGTATTCCATGTATTGGTATTAAACAAATATGTCTATGAAACTAAGCATGTAATCAGCCGGCAAGACATACATGTAAGAAATTATCTCTGATAAACCAATCAGATTGTGGCTAAGAAAGAAGAAAACTAACTTAAGATATTGTGTGTTATAGGTTGAGCCAGGAGGAGAAATTTTGGTCGATCTGTTGAATATACTCGATTAGAGAGAAGTAACGTTGCGGAAATGAGCCATCACCCAGGTTAAAGTATAATGGCAGCACTTTGGGCTAGATGAGGCCACTTGGCAGGATGAACAACTCATGAGAGAAGCTTATCCAGAACTATTCATGGCTGGAAAACATCAGGACGATGTTTGATTTCAGGAGGGGGAGATGTAAATTCCCCAAGAAAATGTAAATATCTCATTTTACCACAATAAGAACAAATTGAGTATTTAGTGTTATTACCTATTTTGAATTGAATAATATTTTGAATTATTGAAAATGAGAAAATGATTTAAGTATCAACTAAATTGGTAACTTTTGGGTAAGGGAAGTTGGAAAAGACAGTTGCTGAAAATACAACCCTAACTACCTCCCCTAACTGAAAAGGCTTCCAAAGAAAAGGAAGTGGGGGGAGGGAAAAACTGTGCTATTATGACAGGAAGAAAGGGGGATTGGCTATGTCTGGTGATGACTAGATAACGATGCATGGAGTGCGAGCAAATTGCTGAGGACTGTAGTCCTGCAAGTGAGCTAAGGGGGAGATTCTGGTCCCGAAAGACGAATCTCAAGGACGGGTGGTTGACTAGCAGCAGGAGATCAGAGGTGTTCCTATCTTTGGGAGTTTTCCTATCTACGACATTCCAGGTAAGTGGAAACACCTGGAAAAGACACTCTGTAGCGTAGAACAAAAGGAAAAGAATGGGTTTACTGTGCAAGTAACATTACCAGTGATGTGATGAATCTGAAGCCTATAATAGAGAAAACGCTTTTCTTTACTCATTAAGTATTGAGAAAACAAGCAATAGAGATAAATTAATTGGAAGTATTCATTTAAATGTTTCTATTATAATAGTAGTTTATTTTCTGTTAAATTGAATACTTGGTTGGGACTCAGGAAATTGAAAACCCTCTATTCTAAAACTAGTTGGAATATATATTTGAAAACTGAAAATTATATATAATTGTAAACATTTGTGAGCTCGAAAATAACATATCCGAATAACTAAAATGCATAGAATGAGGTTATAGTTGAAACATTCATGAATTTGAAATAATCTAGCGAATAATCGAAAATGCATAGAGGATGTAAAAGCGAGACGAATATTCTTCTTTAAAAAAAAAAAAAAACCATCTTGACAAAAAAACCAAGAACCTTTATTTTTATTGTTCATACATAGAACTAAGCTGCGAACAGAGAATCTAAATTATGTTCCACAAGTAAATATTAGTGTACAAATAAGGTAAGAACCTCATGCAGTGTGAAAGACGACCACGGGTTGAACCTCAGAGAACTGCAGGGCGCCGAGGCGACTTATAGAGGTTCCATAAGTGTTTTCTTGTAGCCCTACTTACAAACCCCATAAGCTTGGTGGCAATCTCACTAAAAAGTCAGACTAGGACAAATCCTCATATGGTCTACCCAACAGAATTCAACTTCAAACCAAACAGACAAGCAAGTCGAGAATTACTTTTCAAGGAGAACAAAGACGAATTCTATACAGAAAGATAACGTTCCAACAAGTATGCTAACCATTCTAAGATTGTATACAACCAGGATCACAAAGATCATTTGCAGAATGACACGATATAAATATAATTACGTAAACCAAAAGAAATTACAGGAATTAAGTAATAGTTGGAATCTTGATCTTAATACAAAATCCACATGGTTCATGACCCCTGAAGGCCGGCCAAGTGGCTCAATAGTTCTTACCACCGAGGAAAAACTCTCCACAAAATAAACTTAACTCAACAAATATGTACATGATAACAGTCTCTGGAACAAAACCCAAAGTGGAGAACTCTTGAAATAAACAGTGGAATTCATATTATACAAATCTTAAACCCTTAAGGGTATTCACCAGAAAGTTATTAACCTAAACAGTGGAAAAGGGATTAACCCATTTGTTATCAAATTGAAGCTCTATCTTTAGAACCCAACCATATACCAATGCCAAAATTATAACGGTAATGAAAACCCCCATACTCGATAGAAACCCTTGTAGGGTGTCTCTACCCAGGATAGTCACAATCGCCATTCGGCAGCAACTATAGTTTGCGGGCTCGTAGCCGAGGTTCCCTACAAGAATATACACCGCAAACATGTTTAGATTTCATGGCAGCCATATCTCAAGAGATAAAAACTTATACGACTGTTAGGAAAATATATAAATAATGGCACAACAACCCTCCTGTTACTAAACTCAACCGTGGTATGCTTGTTGGGAGAAAACCTAAGAACCGAACCTTTGTAAGGACCTCCTTCTGTAGCTGATTTCTGGAAATGATGACTGAGAAAAGCTCGTGACCGGAAGCAGAAAATCAGAATGGATGCCAAGGATGCATTAGGAAAGTGGTTCATCGATTCAGTGCAAAGGAAGGTGAATGACTTCGAGAACATACCAGTCGTAGGATTGACCCTCTGCCTATCCATCGTCGATGCATCGTGAACCCTAAGGTGACAGTGGTGGCTGGACAGACCTGCCTGCGCCACGTACCAAGGAACGGAGTAGGAAATTAAATCAGAACCAGATAATGAGAATAACAATGCTTCAAAACTATAAACTGATATGTTTAGTGAAACCAAAGGGTCGATTTACCATGTGTCTGACAATATTAAACACGGAGGATAAAGCCTTTTGCACGGGAATTAAATGTGACAACACAGGACACACAACCCAAAACGATATTCCGAGAATATCTTTACAGCTGAGTCATGTCGCATTCATTTCTATGGTATGCTCTTAATAAAAGTTATGATTAGATATGCCAGCACCGCTTTGTAAACGGCATAATGGTTATATATTTAAAATTTTTATGTTTTTACTGTAATGTTTTATGGGAGTTATGACAATATTATATTTATTTATAAAGTATAAAAAAATTATTTTAAATAATAGTTATTCAGGATTTTTTATCTTTTCAAATCTTTCATATAAATTTTATATCTTTTATTTATATGAAAAATGTAATTATTGTTGTTGACTTTTGTTTCCAACAAAATTTGATAAAAATAATTAGTATGACTTATGTTATTTTCAAAGTAGCATGTTTATGTAGGTTATAAAACCAATTTTTTTAATGTAATTAGGATTTTGTTTTTATTTTGTTTTTAATTAATGTGTGGTTTACAAATACTAGTGGTTGTTATGTCCACCTTGTGATTTACCATTAGCAAGGTGTTTTAACCATGGAACTCAATCAATTGAGCTAACTCTTGGGGCTAATAAATTTTGGACTATTTCTCAAATTGTGTGTGTCATCCTTATGCAGGGTCATGTTTACGGTATCATTCCAATTTTATCTATGTCTCTATGAAGAGAAAGAATGTAATTACAGTTTCTCAAAGTCATCAAATATTGAATAAAAGTTCATTTTATTTTTTGAATCAACCTTAAATTTGTTAATGTAATTAGGGTTGTTTAAAGCTACATGAAATATTGAATAAACTATAATTTTCTTTTTTTGCGTATATGTTAAATTTCCTATACTTATTTAATGTGTTGCAATCAAGGTGGTTACAACTAGCTTGCATGTGGAGAGAACTCCATTACATAGCCTTGATTCTTACTTATGGTTTCTCTCACTTGTAAAGTGACAAAGGTAGAAATAATATTTCTTCAAAAAGTGGACATGGCTATAATTCTAGCCCAAAAAATAATTTAAGGGAGAAACACGATGGAGGTAATTTGGTCTCTAAGAAGAAGAATTAATTACTATTTACTTATTCTCTCACTTGTCAAGTGACAAAGATAGAAATCATTTTCCTTCAAAAGTGGACATGGGTATAATTCTAGCCCAAAAAATAATAGTTTAAGGGAGAAACATTATGGAGTTAATTTGATCTCTAAGAGGAAGAATTAATGATTGATTAGAAATACACAGAAAAACAAAACGTAGTTGGCTAACTAAAGCATTGGACTAAAAATAATTGAATTTTACCTAATTTGTCATTTGTTTTATATGTTCTCATAGATAGGAAAATTCATTAGTTAGATCAACTCTAACCCATCAATTTAATGCCTTAGAAATAAATCTTACTTTCACTATTCTGATCACTCAAGTAAATGAGAAATTATCTTTCTTTGCCACTTAGAAATTTGAAATCTGATATAACATAACCAATAGCATATTAGAATTCAAGCATCAACAATGGGGAAGTGAGAAGAGTATAATGAGTACAACCAATTGCACATCCATCCCAACACATAAATTTGTATTGCAACACATCTACTTCAGTGGTAAATTTTATAGAAGTTGTTATACTTCTTCATTTCTATAGAAAGATGCAATAGATTATCGTAATATTATTTTTTGTTGGCAAACGATTTAAATTATATTAAGAAAAATGGAATACATAAAGTAAAAATAGAGATGCATGGAGGGACATAGCCCATAGGCACCAAAAAAAGAGGCAAAAGGGAGACCATCTAACCTAAGGAGGGGAAACTAGATAGTCTTCCTAAGAAGAGAAAATTTGGTGCCATTATTACAGTTAAGAGGCAAAAAGCAAAATACAAAAGAGCTAAACATAACGTTTGTTGGAGAGCTTGTAGCTACTACCACTATATCAACTTTGAGAGGAAAAAAAATAAAAACATACCATGTCAAGATGTGGACCTGTTCATGTTGAGCTAGCACCTTGTGGGTTGGAGGAAGCATGGGCCGACTTCTTATGTGCACATTCTCCATTGATTGGAACAACTTCACCAGCGGTGTTGGAGCTAGAAGGGCCTTCTTCTAGTGTTTCTTCCACAATGCAACAACCAAATGGATTGGGATGAGGGGAAGAAGACTTTCACCAACTAGTTGGACGTCCATATATTTGAATGAGGTGCTAAGTGACCCATGAACCTGAGAATTGCACCAAACACTAGTGTAGATGGTGGAGGCTGAGGAGGAGTTGAGAGGGACCAGAATTAAAACAAAGGGACTAGGAGAGGAAGAGGAGGGGAGTTCTAGTGATAATTCAAGATCAAGGTTGAGTGAGAGATGACGAAAGGAGGAATATATGTTGTTGGTATGGGTGTTAGTTTCAACTATCATCTTGGAAGCATTGTTGCATTCCCATTCTTGAGCCATGAGGTGTCGGGAAAAGAGATTGCAGAATGCCCAAAGCCCATTTCCCCCTCCTTGACCTTCCTCAACTTCCAGACTTGTAACCTGACACTAAATGTGTTCAGGGATGTGATTCTCAAAAATACCCATGTTGTCTTCCACTATTGGAGTGGCAAGTGAGTGATCTCATCCCCACCCATGACCACCACGACAAACTTGTCCTCTTTTTTGAATCATGGTTTTAAGTTGGATGGCGGTGAAATTCACTGGAGGCATCAGGATAGCAGGACCAAAGAGAGAAGAGTAAGTGCTAATATAGGGTTGAGTGTGGAGTGAAATGACCAAATAGGTAGGAGGAACATTCCAAAACATAGGCATGGTGAGCAACATATATGCATACAAGGTTGTTTTTAGGAGTGTGCTAAACCAGAGTGTCTGGAGACTCGATAGAGTACAAGAATTAATGGTCGACAGATGCATGGATATATGGTTTGAGGAGGGAGACTTCCAAGTGTACGGAAGATTAATGCCTGGCTTAAGAAAGTGGTTGGGCAGATGGGAACACCTAGATCCAATGGAGAAGGTCCTTAGCAGCAATGTGCTTGGAGTGAGGGGACTAGGCTTCAATGGTTGGGGAGGATAAGGGTGAGTCCTCGCATTTCTCACGCTCTTCTACTCCCTTATTAGCTAAGAAGTTTGCTATTGAGTTGGCTTTGCATTTGGTGTAGGAGAATATTATGGCCTCTAATTGGGAAAGGAGGGATGCCATTTGTTGTATGCGTTGGTGGATATTTTTGTTCCGTTGAGGATTCGTTGAGCTGCAAGAATGATTATTCTTAGGTCACCTTCAGTTATTAAAGGAAAGACGTGTTAGCATTATCCTATGCTTATACGACACTTATACCTTCAATTAACACCTCCAACTATTTTTATCTTCGTTTATGCATCCCCTCTAGATTCAAAGAATCTCCCCTATGTGATCATGAATGACCCTTCTAATGTCTACTTCCCTAGGGTTGCCTTTGAAGGCTCCACTGAAGTTGAGATTGCAATGGTTGGAAGGTGGAAACTTCTAGGTATCAAGATAATGACATTTTGTGTTTCCTGTAGGGGGAGTTTCTTGGATCATTGGGAACTTAAGGCTCCACCGGGAAAGAATTTCTTTTTCTGATTGTGGGGCTTGGAAGTCTTTAGCATTACATATGGCGGGGGTATGGCTTCCTTAAAGTACTTGTGGAAAAGTTGTCATGTGCTCTTAGGAGGTATTTCCTTATTGTTAAAGGTTCTTTGATTCATTTCTTTCCATACTTCCTAGGCTAAGAGGCTCAAAGTGATAGACTAGAGGTTGTTGAGGATGGGATTAAGGAAACCAATTTTTGGCTAGTTCTTGGTAGTTTGGGAGATGATGCCTCCCCCCCGATCATATCTTCAGAAGTTGTGCTCAATCTTGCTCCATATGTTGTTAGCATACGTGCAAGAGATAAATAGGTGATTTATGGTCTCTTGTTGAGATTTGCATAGACAACCCAAGGAAGGGCCTTGAAAACCTTTTTTGGCTAAATTATCCCATTTGAAAGTTATATGATTGATGAGAAGCCAAGTGAAAGTTTAAACTTTGGGCTAGGTTCTCATGTGCTAGAGCTCATTCTAAAAGGGATAAAGATCAGGGGATCCTTCCTGGGTTAGGAGGTGATGTGCCCTCTTGACCGACAAGCTTCCTACATTGTTGTAGCCACATCAAAGGATATATGGTCCCTCTTTCTACCTATTGAATGTTTGATGGAGAGCCTACTAAAGGGATGTTTTGTTGGGTTCTGAATCTTCCTTTTCGCATAAGATATTTTTGAATGCAAGTGCGGACTTCATTTCTCCCATTATTAGTCTAGAACTAATGAACAAGGTTGCAGCCTATGATTTGGACCGAGGCTTGACTTAGTGGAGTGGAGATGATGTTGCTTAATCTTGGTAGTTGCTGCCAAGAATCATTCCAAAATCTGGTTGTTTTTCCATCATGGATTTCCCAAAAGCAATGCATTTGAACCAAATATATGTTAAGGCTAACCATATTCCAGATGAGAGAACTCGAAGGTTGAGAAGAGAGTAAAATGAGATCCTGCTTTGGGGTCTCCTTTACATATTTGACGTGCCAAAAATGGACCCATGGTTATGTCCTGTATTTTATCCATTTCTGCTAGACTTTTCCACCTAGAACCTTATTAGCACTTCTGGATCATGTAAGCCTAACCCTCCATTTGCTTTTGGGAGGAAGAGAATTTCCCATTTCACGAGGGGGCATTTGTTCTTTAAATATGCTCCTCCCCAAAAGAATGAATGTTGGAGATTTTTGATACTTTCGAGGACACATTTGGGGGTTTCCAAGACATAAAATAATATAGGCATGGTTTGCAGGTCAAATTTTAGGAGGAATAATAGACTTGCTATGTTTAAGGATCTATATGTCCAACAACTCAACTTGTAGTTAAGATTGTTAAGGAGTTCTTGCCAAGAAAATTTCTTGATGGAAGAATCAATGAGGGGTGATCCCAGATATTTAGAAGGGAGAGAAGTTGACGAAAACCCAAGCATGCAATTGATGTTCCTCTAGGTGATGGTAAGGGTATTGAAGAAGAAGATTTTGGATTTGCCCAGATCGATGCAGGTATCGGGGGCTTCATAAAAGAGTTGTAGGATGGTTTTTACTTCCTTGGTATCATGAACAAAAGAGTGGTTCACGAGGAGGGTATCATCCATCGATTGTTGGTGAGAGAGGGTGATGCTGCCATGAATGGTGAGACCTTTGATAGAGCCTTTCTAAAGAGATAGTTTGGTGGATCTACCAAGACCTTCTGCCATGGGAATGAAAAGGAATGGGGTGAGAGGACCCCCTTTACTTATGCCTTTTGAGGGTTGGAAGGTGTCCATGGGGAATCCATTGACAAGGATGGAGAAGAAGGTAGTGGAGATCAAGGACATAATCAATTGAATCTAGTGGGTATAGAAACTGAAAGCCTAAAGGGTGCTTTCAATATAGTCCCAATTGAGCTTGTAAAAGGCCTTATACATTTCTACCTTTATCAGCATTCTAGGCTTTTTTAGGGTTTTAAGGGAATGGATAGCCTCATGAGGAAGGATTATGTTGTTTAGGATTTGTATACCTTCCGCATAGCCATATTTCTTAGGAGATATGAGGGAGGGAAGAATGGGATTCAACTAGTTATCTATGAGTTTAGTTATGATTTTGTAAATAGAATTACAAAGAGTGATGGGGCGATATTTACCTATAGAAGAAACATCGTCCTCATTTCAAACCAGATCTAGGAAGGTGACATTAAAGGCCAGTAAGATGGTTCTATTGCTTCATGATTCCTCAACAATGGCATGAATCTCACTATGAAGGAAGTGACAACATTGTTTGAAGAAGGTGACAATGAACCCATTAGGTCCAGGGGCTTTGCCATTTTCCATCTGATTGAGAGCCTCTATAATATCTAATTCTGAGACAAGTATGATATGAGTTTTGTTTTGTTCCTTAGTGACTAATTATGGGATATTTGTTGTGATTTGGTCTATGGCCTCCTAACACTGTGTCTGAGGTTCTTACAAAATATCAAAGAAGAAGTTGACCAATTTCACTACTTCAAACAATGGGATTGAATTTTGCAACCAATAAGAAATCAACAAAAATAATGGAAAATTCTATGCACACAGAGTATGAGGACACTTCAAAGATCAAGATACACCAAACCTTACTGGTAAAAACCCTAAAAATTCTCGATTTTTTTGGATTGCGAGGGCAGACTATGTGAGACAGAGGTACAAGCATGACTGTACTAGGTAAAATCATGGTTGCCAATGCAATTGTTTCTCAGAAAAACGCATTGGGCGAGAAAGACTTAGGAAAATGTAAATAAATTCAAATAGAGATCTAGACTTGACACTCTAAAGAACATACTACTCAAAATGTTGACCCATAATGAACCTAAGATACAAATCACTAAGACGTTGGCCGAACTAATCAAAAAATACCAAACATAAAGCGAGGTTTCAAGGGTTATAAGCTCCCTAACAGAGCCGCCATATTGTTGTGCAGGCAATCCCTTACGTGGATAGAAATGTTTCCTCTAGTATTATACAAGGATCTAGCAACAAACAAAGACAAATATATGTAAAATTTCCTAGTTTATACCAAAAATAACAAAGGAGGATAGATGACCTACCTCACTTTGATGATAACATCCATTGGTGCCGTCCTTGATTCTTTCGCTTCCAAGCTCAATCTCCTCTTCGTCGTTATAGATGAATACTTGCAAGGAAGATCATGTGGAGACAACAAATGTATACATAGAAAATTTCATTCCAATATAAACCATGTAACAGATCAAGGAGTATTATACTAAATGAACAATAATTGACACATTTATTGAAAGAAAACACATAATTTATTATTAATAGATGGTAAAGGGAGCATTACAACCACTTAAGCCTTGACGTTGGAAGCTTCATTTAGGTGATTTTCGAGGTCCTAGCCTTAACCTTAAAGCACTCCTTTCTCCTTAGCAAAATGGGCATAGTTCAACACTAGGAAGGCAACCAATCAATAGCCCTCCATTAGTAGATAGTAGGGATATCATTTATAGGGAAGGAGAGGGAGTTGAGGATCTATGAAAGGAGGGATATATTCCACATCTCAAGGGAAAGATCCATGAAAGTAGGATCAAGAAAAGATCCATCAAAGTAGGATCAAGGACCAGGAATGGGAGGTCACGTTCCAATTCGCATTCACCTGTAACCATCTTGTCGTTCTTGAGATTTCTAGTAAGAGAAGATTCTCCTCCATTTTGGGAAAAACTGCCTGAAGAGGTTCAGCATGGGTTTTCCTGATAAAATTCGAGTTTACAGTGCTAGGACTATATAGTTCAACAAATTAGCAACATGGGTCATTAGGCATGCAAAACGCGTTGATCCTTAAAAACAAGGTTTTTGACAAATTTCTCTAGAATTCTTTCAAGGCAAGTTTTCTTCTTTTCTTCAGGGATACTTATGAACATGTTTCATGATGAATACACTAACAACTTTCATCATTTTGCGACATTTGTGGCATTAACAACACAAAGTTCAACACTTCAAGATACGAGATGGGGAGTGAGACAAAATATTGTGCAACACTCACTCACTCTCTCTCTCTCTTGAGCTTCGTCCTGAAAATTTGTTGAATATCTCACTCCCTCTCTCATTCTCTCTCCCCCTTATCTCCATCTCTCCTTCTTTGTCTTTCTATCTCACCCCCAAGAAAACACACTCTCTCCATCTCTCCCTTGTCACTCTCTCTCTCTCTCTCTCCACCTTTCTCTCTCTATATGTCTTGAACTTCTTCTTTCCCTATCTTTTCCTCCAACTCCATCATTCGAGCTCCCTCTCTTTCTCCTCCACTCTCTCCTCCTCTTCCTATCGCCATCTTTGTGTCCACCCCTCCCTCTCTTA
>APFE030716928.1:44383-90993 GCA_000404065.3 Pinus taeda | reverse complement strand
GATGATCAACGTAGAGGAGCTTATGTATTGTGTATGTTTTCCGCAATAGTACATGATCAAGATAATCTCCATTGAATACGTGTTAAATTATTCAAAATTTCTACATGTAATTTATAGGGGATTTTGAATTCAAATCTTACTGTTCCCTCCAAAATTAGATCATTAATGTTTTTTTCGCAGCAGATATTCAAAGTTTTAGCCTTAAATGTCGGCCATTCACTCCTCTTAGCGATCTCCTAGATGTCAAATCATCAACAGTGACTCTAACAGTCATTTTCGAGCTGTGTTGCATGGTATCTACTTTCATAGTGCAACTGCCTTCACGTAGCTTCTAATACTGTAATATCATCCTTTTGCACATAGTCTTCTTACCATGTAGTCTTTTAATCCAGGTAGTTTATTTTATAGTCCCACTCTCTCTTGCAACTTTCTGGAGCACTAAGATTGTCTAGCCATCATATAGTGATTGAGCCAGATCTCTTTTATATTGCTTCAATCAGCTTCCATTCAGCGGTCACGGAAAAGGTTTTCCATTTAGCTTTGAAATCTGAGTTGCACCTCCATTTGTAATTTATTTTATGACATATGGCCCCAGCCAGTGCATCAAAAACTTTCCTGGAAACTTAGAAAACTTACTATCATATAATAAAACCAAGTCATTTACCTTAAATGTGCACAGCTCGATGTGTCGATCGTGCCATGATTTTTCACATTCCTTCTGTACTTGCTGATGGAATCCAGCTAAGAATCTATTTTCTTGGAGCTCCATCAGCTATGCGAGCCACTCTTCCAAGGCTCCACAGACCTCCATCCCTCTGAAAGTGGCTATGCATAGACTAGGCACGATATATTCCATAGGCATCACAACTTCTACACCATAGACCAATCTAAAAGGTGTCTAACTTATTAGTTTTTTGCAAGTAGTCCTATACACCCATAACACTGTAGGTATGTGTACATCCCAACCATTATGTTGTGGGTTACAAATATTTGTCAGTGCATTCTCAAAGATCTTTTTAAAGGCCTCAACTGTCCCATTAGCCTGCGGATGATACAGTGTGTCCTTCTAAAGATAAACCTGGAACTCTTCGGTCAATGTGTTGATTGTCTCATTAAGAAAGTGCATATCGTGATCGCTTATCAATACTTTTGGGCAGCTGAGTCTGGTTAACACGTACTCAAAAAATAACTTTGTTGTTGTGGCCCCTGTACAATCCTTCACAGGCTATGCCATCACCCATCTGGTCATATAGTCTGTCGTGGTGATGATATAGCGTGCACTTGTTTTCTTGCCCAATGGCTGGATTGGTCCTACAAAGTCAATTGCCCATTTCTCAAATTGCTGCAATGACACCTAAGGTTTAGTGGCAGCTCATCCCTCCATGATGGTCCGCCCATTCCCTGAGATGCATCAAATACCCTACAATATGCTTTAGAATATTTATCTAGAATGTGGTACCACAGCCTTATGCGCAAAATCTTCTGCATTGTTTCCTTTCCTGCATAATATCCTCCTGCAGCCCCTCCGTGAGCTTTAGCTAGGATGCTACTTCATTCAAAATTAGGCATGTATCATCGAAGTATCTCATTAGTGACCATATTATACAAATGTATGGCGATCACCAAAAAATATGTCGTGCGCACTACTAACTCTTTCCTCTATTGACTGGTGTATGCTTCTAGATTCATCCCTGTAGTCAAAAAGTGGATAATATCAGAAAAATGGTTATCTGCTACATGCACCGCGAATAGGTGCATGCCAAGAAGCCCTTCCTCCAAATTAGTAGACTCCTCCCTTGTTTCGATTCGTGACAAATTGTCAGGTCCTCCATTCAACCTTATGGGATTCACAATTTCTTCAAAGTCATATTCTTGAAATAACAACATCCATCTACAGATCTTCTCCCCAACATAGGCTTATTCACCAAGTATTTCAAGGTGGAATGATCTGTGTACATCTTGAAATGTCCACCCAATAGATAGTGTCTGAATTTTTGGAGCATGTACACCATAGCCAATCCTTCATGCTCGGTCATTGAGTAATTTTTATCAGCCTTTGATAATTTCCTACTCACAAAGGCTAAAGGGTGATCCATCTCTCCTTCAGTAGCTTGTGTCAGTGTGGCTCCCAACACAATACACAAGGCATCAAAGTGCACATGGGATTCCTTCTTCTAATCTGGGAAGACCAAGATCAGCGTGGTGACCATCTTTTCCTTTAATACATCCATATTCCATTGAAATTATTCATCCTAATAGAATGTAGCATCCTTCTTCAATATCTTCTCTATAGGTGCGGTAATCTAAGAATAAGCTTTGATGAACTTTTGATAATATCCAATATGGACCAGCGTTGCCCAAAATTGTTTGACACTCCTCGGGGCTTCTGAATTAACAATTACCATGATCTTGGCAGGGTCCACCATTAATCCTTTCTTGCACACCATATGACCCAGTAAAATCCTGAAGGGGATGCAGAATAAACACTTCTTTAGGTTCAGTGTGATCTCATATCTTTGACATGTATCCAACATTAAGCGTAGATTGGCTACATGGCACTTTACTAACCCAAACACTGTCTAGTCATCAAAATACACCTCCAAGAACTTGTGAATAAACTCCTTGAACATCGCAATGACTATGCGAGAGAATATCATCGGCGCATTCTTGAGTCCAAATGACATTACCATATACTAGAAACAACCCCATTCCATCACGAAGGTTGCTTTACTCCTTTCTTTCAGCATGATCTTAATCTGATGTTATCTAGAGAACCCATCAATGAATGAGTAGGCCTCCTTCCCTCCAACATTTTCCAGTACCTCATCAGTAAACATTGTTGAAAACGTATCATGGATGCAGGTGCCGTTACACTTCCCCAGATCTATGCAAATCCGCATTTCTCCCTTTTGTTTAATTTTTTGGACAACCATTGGGCTCACCCAATCAAATTCCTCCACAAGCTCGATAATGCCTATCTCAAGCATCTTGTCCAACTCCAACTAGACCTTTTCCTTGTGTTTGGGATTAAGGTAATATGGCCTCTGCTTAATAGGCTTCACGTCTGACTTCAAGGTAATTTTCATCACACCCAAGTCACCTATGATGCCGTTTAATTCCGAAAAAATTGTAGGAAAAAGATCTTGGTACTCACAGAGTAACTCAACAACTTTATCCACCATGGCATCATCCCAATAATCTCCAATCTTCTCAAATTTTGGTTCGGCTTCAGTACCAATGTTCACTTGCCTAGTTTTCAGCAGTGTGGTGATGTTCAGATTTTCTATCTATGGACCTTGGACCTCACGGTGGCCTTTAGCCTTCGAGATATTAATATTTCTTGGATCTTCATCCTCCACCTCAATGGTCACATTATAGCATTCCAGCGCATGGCGCAGCTGGGTGCTCCAATCTGGTTGAACCAAATCCAAAGGATACTGTGGAATTCTAAAGATCGCCACCTTAACCTCTTGTAGAGCTTCATCAATTCTCTTGAACCCATCCTCAAAGCTGGAGGTCATCATAAATCCTTCCCTTAATATATCCCACTTCGTAGTGCCATGGCGAAGCTCTGTTTATAGGTACCAATTCATGGGGATTATATCCAGAGTATGACAAAATAAGTGAACCCACTCTAGCTGTGGCTCTATTCCATATAATTTAGTCCATTTTGCCAAATGATCACCCGACTCATTTCTCCCATCATATTTTTCAGTTAATTGCACTTTAGGATGACCAAATTTCAACCTCATCATTCTCCTATTCTCGCACCATTCATCAAGGTTGTCCTTGTGTGTACCCCACCACCATACAGTTGTAGCGTGCAATGCCAAATCGAGTGCTTGGAAGTGATGATCCTTAGGTACTTCTCTTTCAAAGGCATCCAAAAACGTATCTACATCAATTAAACCATCGTAATAGGGTAAATTCCTTACCTTTGATGATACACAATGCAGTGATTTATTCATCATGTTACAGCGCAACGTAGATACTTCATGCAACGTATTATGCCAGTAATCCAACTCCTCATTTGGATCTGAGGTACAGTTGCTTTTGCAGTCCCATGCAATCCTTCCATTAGCTGTTAGATTAATCTATTCTTTGTGTTGCACTGTAATTTTGTAGATTTGATCCAAATAATCATCACTTTCTTCATAGTCGCAGACTAGTTCATTATAGCTTGGTCCTTCTACAAGGTCCAACGGTATTGTCGGTACCCCATTTTGTCCCCACTTCCACTGCTTTCCACCTCCATTATTTTCCTTTTTGTACTCTTATACCCACTCTTCTACCATTTTTATTGCTCTAAAACTGTCAAAATCCTACTATGAGGTAAAGCATTTCATTGTGTCATTTTGTTGTTTATTAGTTAAATTTAAGTGAATTTGAGTTGTTAACGATGAACTAACTAATCAGTATGGTCGAGTGTAGATATTGCAGCAGTTGAGTAGGATGAGATTAGGAGAGTGCTGGTCCATGAACCATATTCCACCATTTTTGTACTCAACAGCTAGTTCGGGAGCAGTACTTAACAATGTAAAGGATGGATAGGCTGCATACTTCTAGATGAGTGAGGTAGCTCCAGCTATGCTCAAACAAGTTCAACTTCTGCCATGATAAAGATCTCCACTTTCCTCACTGAACTTAACTAGTACCAACCTTGGGGTTAGTTGAGGGTTTGTTATGCTAGATCAAATAGGTTGTTCTAGCAATCTAATCTGGAAGATCGATTTAGCCAAGTTGTTAGAATTTTCTATGTATGGTTTAGGTTGTTTTTAACCAAGTCGATGCCTATAAAGGTTGCTCTGTATTAACTAGGAAGGTAGCGAACAAAAGGATATACTGTCATTTGTATATTTTATCTCCATACATATATTTTTAATTAAAAGCCTGTTATGATGGTGATGTATTGAGTTCAGATCAATTTGTTGGATGGTTTGCTATGAATTCATGAATTAGCTGTGTTAAATCTTTTTGTTTCCTATAAGTAAATAAGCTCTTGAGATGTGGCCAGGCCCACCACCATTTGGGATCATGTCTATGTCATTTCTTAGGAACATAGTTGTGTGATAATCATAACTGCTTCTCATTTATCTTTGGTTTATCAATTGTTTATATGCTGCGTGGAGGTTTCTATTGAGTTTGAAACGATTTTAATATGCTGACCATGTGATGCATTTTCAGATCCTTTACTTCAGTAATTTGAATGTATGGTTCTCATGTGATTGGTGCTCTACTTCTAAGGCAGAGTCATACTTTGTTCTCTAAGGCCAAAAATCATATTTCCCTGAATGTGCTATCGTAGTTATATAAAACTTGTCTTAATCACATTTTAAACTGAGTTCTTGTAATGAGATGGTCCATCCAATGAAAACGCAGAGTAACCCTCAAATTCAAATTCGAGATAATTCATTTAGTAATTAGGATTGATCTGGTGTGAGTTTAATTATGCATTGTAGTGGATTTCAGTTGATTCTAAATAAATCACGCTTGCTTGTTTCTTTCAGTGATCAAATTGGTTGGTTTCCTATTGAATTATTTTCATAAATGCATGTGCCATAGGAGTATTTGTTCCAGATTGATTGATCAGAATAGCTTGACTCATCATAAGTTTGATTTAGTCCAAATCAATTGGTTTTCTACCAAATTATTTTCATGAGTGTGTGCACCATAGAAATATTGCTTTCCAAGTTGATTGATTAAGTTAGATTAACATTGTTTAATCTTGTCTTGTTTCTCAAATATATTCTCATTTTCTTAATAAATTCGCAAATTGATTTTGGAGTTCAACTGAACGGTTTAGTTTTAGTTTTCAATGCAATTTCCCTTGCTTTGTTTTGAGTGCAGTACCATAGCCTAGAGTCTGATACTGTTGATTGAAAATGTAGTTTCCAGCCTAAGTAATTTCCATAAAATGCGTTCTTGATTTGATTTTGAAGTTAGGTTGCAATCAGCTATGTGACTTACCTTTTCACTGAGAAGACAAAATGTTGGTTCTCAAAGATTTTGAATAGGTTTGCTTGAGTTTAATTTGAGATTTATGAAACTGTAGGATAGTTTCTTGAGTACAGTTTTTGTGCCTGATAGAAATTTATAGTTGTTTTATTTGTTGTCATTATTGAGAATAGAGTTAAGGCTTGAAGCTTGTTCTTAAGGTTATCATAGATTAGGAATATGTCTACAGATTAGTTGAGTATGAGAGATCAATTTTCCTAGATAAGGGCGTGAGACAAAGTATTCAGATTAGCTCCCAACATAAAGACCTTTTACTTCTTGTCAAAACATTGGAATTAATGTGAATCTTTCTCATTCTAGAGTTTTGAATTAAGAACAATCATTGAGTGCAGGATTGATTGCTTAGTTTAAAGTTGAATTACCATAACAAGTGGATTAGATATTTTAATTCCTTCATGTCGAATTCGAAATTAGGATTTGTGTTTTGAATGATTGAGTTATGTGTTGAGTCTATTTGATTAGGCATTCACTTTCATAGCCTGTCAGATTGGAATCTATGGTTAAGAATCAAGTCAACATTTAAGTCCATATTTTAGTTCCAGTACCAACTAGGTTAAGTTCACAGAGATTTCAAAGTCTCTAAGTTGAATTTGATTATTTATTCTAGCTATGTTAGCAGGATGGATTGATTTCCTTTTGAGTTGTATGTTTACAAGAATTTGTATGTTTTATTACTTAGTTGATCATCATAAAGGAAACACTAAATCTCTGACCAAGAACTGAATGTAGAAAGTGCAATACAACTCGTGTTTATGAGCCTAGATTAACATATAAATATTAGAGGATTAATTCATCAATTAAAAATATCAACAAGTTTTACAACACAGAGCGATTTCCTTTCAAATGACATTTTCTACTTTTTCAAGTTGATGACCCCATTCATATCAATAGCCCAATCAATTCCAAGGAGCACGGGGTATGTATTGTTGTCATCAACAATTTCTATCACTTCAAAGTCAGCCTGTGCACTCACACCTTCTATATCTACGGTGATTCCATGAAGTCATCCCACAGGGACAATATTTTGCTGGTTTGCCATCCTTAGTTGAATCGAAGACCATTGCAGTGCAGGTATTCCCATTCTATCCCATGTTTGTTTAGGTAAAACATTTGCATTAGATCCTAGATCCAAAATAACCTAGTCCATCTCATTGTCTCCTATTTGTGTAGTGAGCCTCATCTCATGCCCTGTTCTTGCCTTATATTTACCGATCTTTCTAACTACAAAGTGTCCATCAGAAGAATTTTCTTTACCAACACACTTGTTTATCAACTCATGTAAGCCCTTCACAAGATTACTATCACGCAGAAGTTTCATGCAGGTTTCCAGGAACATGGTGAGTACAAGGAATCAATCTCTATGGGCATGGTGGTTTCTGATAGTTTGTCCTGACTGCCTAAGGTAGATGCCTCAATGAAGCTTTTCTTTGCCTTTGTAAATGTTTCCTTTGTGCATGCTAGATCAAAGCCAACTTCCTTTTTGTGGGGCATTGTGGACCCACCCATTCTCTTCAGGTTGTTTTTCTTTATCGACCCCAGTTGTTACTCCACTTCTTAGCACTATATTAACATTTGGATCCTCCTTGTAGGGCTCAACCCTCATCATCTGTAAGTTTTATGTAGGGTACTGACACAGGGCATTCTTCTATTGTATGGTCAAACTGAGTGCAGTACTGACATGATGGGAATGTCTCATTCTGAAACTCCCGCGCTTAGTGCCCTAGTGTCCTAAAATTATAGAAATAACATGTCCACCACCTCTACCAAGTCCTCCTCCTCCTCGGCCTCATCTGCGCCCCTAATATCCTCCACGCGCTCCCCCAACACCCTAATCTGGAGCTCGATTTTATGCTTGCATTCAATAGGTAGGCATTCCTTCCATCATGAATTCCTAGCTATGATAGTGGCACTCATCGTGGGCCATCAATTTGTAGAAATCATAGAATAGTTTTTGTGGTATCTGTACAAACTGTTGCAGTAAATGACAATTATCTATTACATGTTTTCTGGCTACCTGCCAAATAACACACCATAGCATGGGACTTATACTCGGTCCTGCTGGAGCTTCCTACCTTAGGGGCATTAGTTCCCCCCCCTCCCCCATGATATAATTCGCGAAGACGGGGTAGTGATCTTTGTCATGCCCCTGGTTCTTACACTTAAGGTACCAAAATTTCTCGTGCACCTCTGGTGTAACCTCCTTTTCTTTTTTCAAGCTATGTAATTCTAGGAAGAGGTTCTACAATTACAAGTGAATTTGTTGAACTCTCAAAGAAGCATCCTGAATAGGAATTTCATGCAATCTCATCGTGATTTCCAGGGCTTCCGCCTGAGTCCATATCTTCTGCTACGATAAAGAAATCCTCAGGTGGGGTAAGATAGAGGCTATAAACCACTTGTGGTGCCGACTATCTGTGAGGTGCATATTAGCTTCACGGATCACAAACTTCAATCTCTGATCTAACTCCCAAGGCATTTCACCAGCCTTCATCATGATTTCCTTGAATCCAACTACTGATTGTGAGTCAGAATTAGGCTTATTGAATTCCTTGTTCAAAGAGGTCTTAGTGTCTGCTAATGATACCAAAGGATTATCAATGTAGTACTTAACATACCATGTCGGCGTGTGATCTTGGAGAGTGGTAACCAACTTCACCTTCTTCATATTATCATCTGTAACTTGTTGCATTGTCCACACAGCCTCTACAACAAGCCAAAATTGATCCACATCCTCACTCCCTATAGCCTTGAAAACTGAAAACTTCATCATATTCAACATGTTGAACGGTGGCAGTGGTGGTGGCGTTGTAGGTGAAGTTGTGTGTTGCGGAGGTCAAAGTGGAGGTTGAGTGGATGGATGATGAGTTCATGGAAAACCCTGTCTTATCAGTTGTACAACATTCCGCAGTGAAACCTGTACCATTCCTTTGTCGTCACTCGGGCTATATTCAGGACCTATTTTCCCTCGATCTCTGAAAATATTTCTACTTCGCGTAGCTCTAAACATCAAGGCAATGGCATAACCTACTTTTCACACAATATCATCTTAATCCAAGTATTCAAAGATCTTAGGTACTTACCTCGCGGACCTTTGAAGAATTTTCACTTTATTTTGTTGTAGCTGACTGAGGTATCAACCAAAAACTCTGTCACAAATCCTCCTATGACTTGATCAAGCCAGGAATCAACAACGAGTGCAATCTTAACTTCAGAAGCTTCCAACCTCTGCACTAGTTCCAGATTCCACACTATTGGACCATCGAGCCTCCACCTTCCTTAGTTGTCTGCCAATTTAGCTATCCACTTGTATAACTCAATGAGGAAGGTGGAGAAGAACATTTCATGTATTTCTATGTGCAGATATATATCCAACCACTATTCTTATGATAGGTCAGGATTCATGTTTTATGTCATAGCAAATTTGTGGATCTTCCTATCCAACCACTTCTCAATTTCCTTTTTGGTCAAATTCCAGTGATGCGACATCACACATCTCTTTATGTAGATGTTCGCTTAGTGGGTCTTGACCTAGGTTCAGAGTTAGTTGTGCCAAACGAAACCCTACACTACTAGCCCTTTTGGCATCAACCCACGTACCGTGGACTGAAGTCTCACCCGAATCAGTATGGGGGGATGTTGGAACCAAGTTTCCACATCTCGAGATTAGTTTGATGTCCTTTTTATGTCCTAGATCTATCTTCGCAAAGATCTCTAAGCCCTTGGGGCTTGGCACTGTATTTTCCTTCGAATGGCCTCTAGACCTCCATAGAGGTTTACGATCGGCTTTTGCGGACCTTTAACAGATAGTTTATCTAATTATGCACATCATAGACTAGCATTAGAATAGGATCCACACATATTTGCTTAAGTGCTTAATAAACTTACTAGAGAGTATTATAACCTTAGCGTAAATAATTAACATGCATTGCATTCTATTAATAAGACATATCCACTAGATTCACGCATCAATACATCATTATTTAATCACAACATATATCGCAACATAAACAGTAGAAGGAAATACATAAAACATATGAATTTCTCCAACAATCTTCTTTATTGATCTTTAGTACAAGGTTACAGACTCATAACTTCCCTACGCACTTAGATGCAAGGGTCTGCACACTTAGATGCAAACACTACTCTAGGCCTCTACGCACTCAGCTGCAGAGCCTTTTCCTCCTCTAAGACTTACTTCTCTAGGCTAACACCCTAGGACTCCATTTGTTATACCCATAGATAAAAGCATAGATCTGCCTCAGGCTCTCTAAGACACAACTATTTATACAATCCCATGGTCTACAGACCAAGGGAAGATCTCAAAAGCAACTCAATATTGACATAACGAGGGTAAAAACCCTTTTTAAATCATATCTACCTATGCACTCCATATCCATAATTCATAAAGACCTTATATCTTTTTGTCAAAATTTACATCAAAACTTGGGTTTTTAACCCAAAACTGACCCAGGGGACCCCATCTCAATTGGAACACAACACAAAGATTCTGACTCGCCCTCGATTCAATTAGATGGGGAAGAAATCTTACTACAAAGATCCCCCAGCTCCACCTACACAACTGCTACCTCGGGAGCCCTTTGTGTAGCTACCTCTCTCACTTGTTCGACGAGCTACTCCGTAGCTGGTCCTTCGCCAGCCAGCTTGATCTTCTGCTATGTGAGTTGCAATTTTGTTAGCTTCTCCTAAATGTTGGATGAGAGTTGGTAGGATTCTTTCAACCAAGGACTGAAGCTGGCCTTAAGTACTACCTCTTTTTTCTAAGATTCTTCCACTTGTGTGAGGAGTTTATTCCCCTCTTGCAACTTGGCATTGCACTCTAGAAATTGAGCACGTCGTCGCCTTAACCTCGTCATACTACTTTTGGAGATCGTGGATCTCTATACTCAATATCTACAGGTTGGGGTCTTCTTGTAGGGTCATCACCAATTCCAACCCCTATTCAAACAAGGCTTTGTATTTAATTACTGCGACATCTATTGTAGCCATTCCTTCCTTGATGGTGGCTCCGCACTATTCCCTCACCTCGGGTGGAGTCGAAGGCTTTGATTTGAGATGCAGCTCCTTGATTTTCATGTTGAGTTCAAATTGAACTCTTGCCACCTCTTCCTTTGCATCAAAAACACCTACAGCTAGTTTTCGGATATTGGCCTCTAGTTATGCGTCCTCAAGAATGTGAAACTTCGGTATTCTTCTACACGTCTCTGCAACCGCAGCCACCAACTGGGAACTCTGTGCCTAGAGAGTATCCATTTCCTTCAGGGCCTTCATCTTCTTGGTGAACATTTTTTCATTGTTCACCCGATACTCTCTTATTAAACTAAGAGCACACTGCTCCCGAGCTCTCAGTTCTCCTGTCACTCCTGTCTACAGCGCATGAAGAAATTCATTGGGGAGCACTGCAATATTGAGGCCGATGTTCTTCAAGGTACTTAGGATGATCTTGTCATTGGTGAATTCCACACTTAGGGACCCTTTTGGTAGAGAAATTATTCTAAGCTCCAATGTCCTTATCGGTTCTGCAGCCTGACTTGTCCCTGGTGCCAGGCTAGTTTGCGTGGTGCTCACTTATCCTGCGCCCACCTATATTTGGCTAGTTTGGATCTATAGTTCATGTAGATCCTTCTGGATATTTCCCAACAAATTCATATACTATTTCTCGAATTGTTGCAATAGTTCGGTTGTAGTGTCACACACCTTGTCTCTGGTCTCGTCGAGATCGCCCTCTTTCACGATGAAGGGATCCTGCTGCTCTTTATCCAACTTCATAGTTTTGTGGGAACCCACTTGCTACTGTTGTTCTCTATGCTTCCTTAGCCTAAATGGGGTGCTTTTCCCCTCATCACCACCACCGCCTTGCACAGACTACTCTTCCTCCTCGATTTTGGGCAAAGGGGATTCGCCACTTTGCTTGGAGTCATGTTGTTCTTGTTTAGCCTATTCCTTTGTAGCGTGCTCCTTTTCCATTATATCTTTCTCTTTGGCTTCCTTCTTCCACTGTGTGGCCAACTTCTGTGTCGCCCATTTTGCTGCATCCTTCCATTTCTTCTCAAAGCTCCCCACGCCTTTTCTCTTGCCTACCTCTAAGTCAGACTAGGTGTGCCAATTTGTTGGCTAGTGCTTGATCACTTCCTATATGGCATCATCTATGACCAAGTATGGAAAATCGAACAACTTCTGCTGCGAGTACTTCCATGCATGAATGTAGACATGGTGGAAATCTGACTTGAACTCAGCATACACTGAAAGCTACTCATACAAGGTTGGGGACAACCTTGGGCAATGGTTGATGTCGATGTGGAAGCTCGATTCCATCAATACTAAAAACATCTTTGTCTTTGTGACCCACGCAGGGTCCTTGGTGGCCCAGAGGGGGGCAAACTTCACAGTCTTGGGCAATCCTACCTTCAATAGAGGAAACTAGCTATCCTCTGGCAAATCCCATGCGACCAACAAAATGGAGAGAAGTAGCCTTGCATAATGGAATGGCTTGCTCTCATCTTGGGCCTCGTTAAAATTTGCAATAAATTTGCTGCATAAATACCGTGACCAGTTAAAATGCACGCCCTCCACGCATTGTGCAGCCAATGATACCACAGGTGCCAGAACCTTGTCTGCGCGACACTTCCTCATAACTTTACCGACCAATATTTGAGTGGAAATCTGCACCGCGGGGTCATTGATGGACGTGATGGAATAGCTACGCGGCTTCCTGATAAGCTCAAACTTATTTTTCATCTTCTTTCCCAAGCCTCTCTCGCCTGTCTTTCTGCCAAACGCCTTGGCCAGATTCAAACACTCATGCGGTAAGTGCGTGATCCTGTGGATGAGCATATCTATGATGGTTATATGCATGCCAATCCATAAGCACCCATTGTGCACTAGAGTAAATAGCTACCTCACACATATGGTGTTAATATTAGTGCGGTGCTAGTCAGGCACCCACAACAGGTTCAACAACCCAGATTGTTCCACTCTGTAGATCAATTTAATTGCCTCCAACTCAGTGGTACTTGAGTCTCAGTAATATATGCACCTCATATAAGTTTATGTCACAATGTGAGGGAACCGCTCATGATCAACCAGGTCCTAATCCTCCATTTTTAACAGGGGAACTCGGGTAAGGCGTGGTCCTTCAAAAGTTACCTTTTTTGGCAATAGGGGTGTGTGAATGAGGAATTTTTCTGAGTCTAGGTCCTTAGGGACCTTCACCTTCCCTTTCCACAGAGGGATATATTCAGGCAATTTGGTGATGGGCTCCACTCCCTCAGTGCCATGTTCAGTTTCTAAATCCATGACCTTCTCAAGCTGCTTGTCCTCCTTCTACTTCTGAGTAGTTGCATGTTTCATGTGCGACCCGTGCATTGGCAGCAACCTCTTCTGCTTGTCTTTCTTTAGTTTTTGGGTCTACTTAAAGGGGGTGGGCTTCGGAATGGGCGATCTCGGCTCCATAAGCACAAGAGATGGAGCTTCCATTCTCACCACCTATAGAGAAGCTCCTTCAGATGCAGTGTCTCCCCTAGTGCTCCTAGTTTCAACAGGGCTCAGATGCAAACATGGTTTCCAAGATAAATTACTGATTCAACTGGGGAAAATTGGAAAATGCAGGCCTCACAGACAAATAATCAAAGAATGAGTGGCTCATAAGTAATCTACAACTTGACAAAAAAGCTCTAAGTGTGCAAAGTGTTCATTGTTGGACCGCCACGCATAATTTATATGGGATTTTGAATTCAAATCCGACTGTTCCCCCCAAAATTCGATCATTAATGTTGTTTTGGTGGTAGAAATTCAAATATTTTAGCCTTAAATGTTAGCCGACCACTCTTAACTATCTCTTGGATGTCAAATCATGAACAATGACTCTAACAGTCACTTTTGGACTGTGTTACACGGTATCTTCTTTCATAGTGTAGTTCCCTTCACATAGCTTCTGATACTGTAACGTAACCCTTTTGCGCACTGTCTTCTTACTACATATTCCTTTAATCCGGGCAGTGCAGTTTATAGTCCCGCGCTCTCTTGTAGCTACCTGGAGCACTAAGACTATCCTGCCGTCATATATTCATTAAGTTGGATCTCCTGTATATGGCTTCCATCGCCTTCCATTCACTCGTCCCAGAAAAGGTTCTTCATTCAGCTTCACGAGCTGAACTGCATTTCCATCTATAATTTCTTTGATTATATATGACCCCAGCTAGCTCATCTAAAACTTTCCTGGAAACTTAGTGAACTTAATATCATATAATAAAACCAAATCAGTGACCTTAAATGTGCACAACTTGATGTGTCGATCGTGCCATGATTTTTCACGTTACTTTTATATTTTCTCATGGAATATAGCTAAGAATCTATTTTCTTTGAGCTCCATCAGTTGTGTGAGCCACTTTTCCAAGGCTACACGGTCCACCATCCCTGTGAAATCTACTATTCGTAGAGTATTAGGCACGATATATTCCATATGCATCACAACTTCTACACCATAGACCAATCTAAAAGGTGTTTGACCTGTTAGTTTTTTGCAAGTAGTCTTGTATTCCCATAACATTGCAGGTATGCATACGTCCTAATCATTCCACTATGTGTTGAAAATATTTGTTAGTGCATTTTCCAATATCTTATTAAAGGCCTCAATTGTCCCATTAGCCTGTGGATGACACGGTGTGCTCTTCTGAGGATAAACCTGGAACTCTTTGATCAGTGGGCTGATTGTTTCATTAAGGAAATGCATACCACAGTTGCTCACCAATAATTTTGGGTAGCCAAATCTAGTTAACACATACTTAAACACGCAATTTTTTATTGTGGCCCATTTACAATCCTTCATCAGATGTGCCTCTACCCATCTGGCCAGATACTTCATCATGATGATGATATAGTACACACCTATTTTCTTGCCTGGAGGCTAGATCGGTCCTACAAAGTCATTTTCCCATTTCTCAAATGGCTACAATGACACTTGAGGGTTTAGTGGAAGCTCATTCCTCTGTGATGGTCTACCTGTTTGCTGACATGCATGACATGCCATATAATATGCTTTAGAATCTCTATCCAGCATGGGCCACTGCAACCCTGCACACAAAATCTTCTACGCTTTTTCCTTTCATGCATAATGCCCTCCTATGGCCCCTCATGCATAATTCCCTCCTGCATCCCCTCCATGAGCTTTAGCCAGGATGCTATTTCATTCAAAATCAGGCACGTATCGTCGCAGTATCCTTTCATCACACATCTTATAAAAATGTCCAATGATCACCAAAACATTTGCCACGCGCACTAGTGTATCCTTCTAGATCCATCCCTATATTCAAAAAGTGGATAATATCGGTAAAATGGTTATCTGCTATGTGCACCACAAAGGGTTGCATGTCACACAACCCTTCCTCCAAATTAGTAGGTGCCTCCCTTGTTTCAATTCGCGGCAAGTGGTCAAGTCCTGCATTCAACCTTCCTGGCTTCAAAATTACCTCAAAGACATATTCTTGATAACAGCAAGCATCTGTAGATCTTCCCCCCCAACACAGGCTTATTGACTATGTATTTCAAGGAGGAATGATTTGTGTTCATCTTGAAATGTTCACCAAACGGATAGTGTCTGAAATTTTGGAGCATGTACACCATAGCCAATCCTTACACTCGATCATTGAGTAATTATTCTCAGCCTTTCATAATTTCCTACTCGTAAAGGCTATAGGGTGATCCATCTCTACTTCACCGGCTTGTGTTAGAACTGCTCCCAATGAAATACACGAGGCATCAATGTGCACATGGAATTACTTCTTCCAATCCGAGAAGATCAATATCGGCGCAATGACCATATTTTCCTTTAAAACATCCATATTGTGTTGACATTCTTCATCCCAACATAATGTAGCATCCTTCTTCATTAGCTTCTTCATAGGTGGGGTAATCTAAGCATAAGCCTTGATGAATTTTCGATAATATCTAGTATGGCCCTATGTTCCGCGCAATTGTTTTACACTCCTCGAGGCCTCCAAATTGAAAATTACCACGATCTTGGTAGGGTCCACCATTAATCCTTGCTCGCACACCACATGACCCAACAATATCCCAAAGGGGATGTAGAATAAACACTTCCTTAGGTTCAGCATGATCTAATATCTTCAACATGTATCCAACATTAAGCGTAGACTAGCTACATGGCACTTTACTAACCTAAACACTGACAAGTAATCAAAATACACCTCCAAGAACTTGTGAATAAACTCATTGAATGTTGCAATGACTATGCGAGAGAATATCTCCAGTGCATTCTTGAGTCCAAATGGCATTATTTTATATGAGAAACAACCCCATTCCATCGCAAAGGTTTTTTTACTCTTGTATTCCAGCATGATATTAATATGATGGTATATAGAGAATCCAATAGTGAATGAGTAGGCCTCCTACCCTCCAACATTGTCCATTACCTCATTAGTAAATGGTGTTGGAAAAGGATCATGGATGCAAGCATCATTAAGCTTCCTTAGATCTGCACAAATCTATATTTCTCCCTTTTGTTTCTTTTCTTGGACCACCATTGGGCTCACACAATCAGATTCCTCCACAGGTTCAATAATGTCTGCCTCAAGCATCTTGTCCAACTCCATGTGGACCTTTTCCTTGTATTTAGGATTAATGCGATATGGCGTCTTCTTAATAAGATTCGTGTCCGACTTCAAGGTAATTTTCATCATGCCCAAGTGCTATGATGCCTTTTAAGTCCAAACATTTTGTAGGAAAAAGATCCTAGTACTCGTGGAGTAACTCAACAACTTTATCCAATGTCGTATCATCCCAGTAATCTCCTATCTTCACAAGTTTTGGTTCAACTTCAGTACTAATTTTCACTTGCTTGGTTTTCGGTGGCGCGGTGATGTCGAGGTTTTCTCTCTATGGAACTTTGGCCTCGTGGTGGTATTCGGCCTCTAGGATATTAATATTTCTTGGATCTTCATCCTCCCCCTGAGTAGTCACATTATAGCATTCCAGCGCATGGCATAGCTGGGTGCTCCAATTTGGTTGAACCAACTCCAAAGGATCCTATAGAATTTTACAGATTGCCACCTTAACCTCCTACAGAGCTTCATCAATGCTCTTAAACCCATCCTCAAAGATAAAGGTCATCAGAAATCCTTCCCTTAATATATTCCACTCCACAGTGCCATGGCAGAGCTCTATTTCCAAGTAGCAATTCATCGGGATTATATCTAGAGAATGACAAAATAAGTGCACCCACTCTAGTTGTGGCTCTGTTCCATAGATTTTAGTCCATTTCACAAAATTATCATGTGGATAATTTCTCCAATCATATTTTTCATTTAATCACACTTTAGGATGAACAAATCGCAACCTCATCATTCTCTTGTACTCGCGCCATTCATCAAGGTTGTCCTTGTGTGTACCCCACCACCATGCAGGTGTAGCATGCAACACCAAATCCAACGCCTTGAAGTGATGATCCTCAGGGACATCTATTTCAAAGGAATTCAAAAACTTATCTACATCAGTTAAACCATCGTAAGAGGGTAAACTTCTTACCTCTGATGATACACAGTGCAGTGATTTAGTTGTCATGTTATAGCGCAGTGTAGATACTTCATGTAGCCTATTCTGGCAGTGCTCCAAATCCTCCTCTAAATCCTAGGTATAGGAGCTTTCGCAGTCCCATGCAATCCTTCCATCAGCTGTCGAATTAATCAACTCTTGGTCTCGCACTGTAATTTTGTAGATTTGATCCAAATCATCATCACCTTCTTCATAGTCATGGACCGGTTCAGTATAGTGCGGTCCTTTTGCAGGGTCCAATGGTATTACAACGCAGAAAATTGCCTTTCAAACGACATTGTCCACTTTTTCAAGTTGATGAACCCATTCATATCAATAGCTCAATCAATTCCAAGGAGCGTGGGGTATGGATTTCTACCATCAACAATTTCTATCACTTTAAAATCAACTAGTGCACTCGTGCCTTCTATATCTATGGTAATGCCATGCAGTTGTCCCATAGGGATAATATTCTGCTAGTTAGCCAGCGTCAATTGAAGCGAATACCATTACAGTGTAGGTCTCCCCATTCTCTCCCATGTTTGTTTAGGCAAAACGTTCGCTTCAGATCCCAGATCCAAAATAACCCGGCCCATCTCATAGTCTACTATCTGTGCAATGAGCCTCATCTTGCACCATGTTCTTGCCTTATGTTTACCAATCTTTCTAACTATGCGATGTCCATTAGGAGAATTTTCTTTACCAACACACTTGTTTATCAACTTCTATATGCACTTCACAACCTTACTATTGCGCAAAAGTTTCATGCAAGTCTCCAGGAACATGGTGAGTACAGAGGGATCAATCTCTGTGGGCACACTCGTTTCTAGTAGTTTTCCTAACTTCCTGAGGTAGATGCCCCATCAAAGCTTTTCTTCGCCTCCATAAATGTTTGCCTTGTGTGTGCTATATCAGAGCAAACTTCCTTTTCTAGGAACTTGCAGACCCACTCATTCTCTTCAGGTTGTTTTCCTTTATCATCCCCAGTCGTTACTCTACTGCTTAACACCATATTCACCTTTGGATCCTCCTTGGGGGGCTCAACCCTCATCATCTGTAAGTTTGATGTAGGGTGATGAGGCTGCACCTTCTTCTCCTGCATCTTGGCTATCAACACAGGGCATTCTTCTATCGTATGGTCAAACTAAGTGCAGTACTGACATGACGGGCGCATCTCATTCTGAAACTCCTATGCATAGTTTCCTGGTGTCTCATAATTATAGAAAATAACCTATCCACGACCTCTACCAAGTCCTCCTCCTCCTTGGCCTCATCTGCACCCTGATATCCTTCGCGCACTCTACCAGTGCCCTGATCCATAGGTCGAGTTTCTCTTGCATTTGATAGGTATTCATTCTTTCCATCATCAATTCGTAGCTACGATAGTGGTGCTCATCGTGGCCCACCGATTTGCAGAAATCACAAAATAGTTGTTGTGGTGTTTGCACAAACTTTTGAAGCAAATGAAAATTATCTATTACATGTTTTCTAGCTACCTGAAAAATAACGCACAATAGCCCGGGACTTGTACTCGGTCATGCTAGAGCTTCCTGCCTCAGGGGCATTGTTCCCCCCTTGTGATATAATTCGTGAAGATGGGGCAATGATCATTTATATGACCCTGGCTCCTACACTTGAGGCACCAAACTTCCTCACACACCTCCGATCTAACCTCCTTTTCTTTTTTCAAGCTCTGCAAGTTTAGGCAGAGGTTTTGCAATTGCGAGTGAATCTGTTGAACTCCCAAAGACATGACCTGAATAGGCATTTCTTGCAATCTCATCGCAATTTCTAGGGCTTCAACCTGGATTCCTACCTTCTACTACGATAAAGCAATCCTCAGGTGGGGTAGGAGTGAGGCTATAAACCACTCGTGATGCTCACTATCTGTGAGGTGCATATTAGCTTCATGGATCACACACTTCAATCTCTGATCTAACTCCCAAGTTTTTTCACCAGTCTTCATCATGATTTCCTTGAATCCAACTATTGATTATGAGTGAGACTTAGGCTTACTGAATTCCTTTTTCAAAGTGGCCTTATTATCTACTAATGATGCTAAAGGAATACTAGTGCAGTACTTGATATACCATGTCAGTGAGGGATACTGCAGAGTGGTAACCAACTATACCTTATTCATATTATCATTTGTAACTTATTGTGTTGTCCACATAGCCTATGCAACAATCCAAAATTGATCCACGTCCTCACTCCCTATACCCTTGAAAACTAGTAACTTCATCACATTCGACATGTTGAACGATGACAGTGATGGTGGTGGTGTGGGTGAAGTTGTGTGCTGTGGAGGTGAAGGTGGAGGTGGAGTGGACAGATGATGAGTTTGTTGAAAACCATGTCTTATAAACTATACAACACTCTGCGGTGAAGCATGTAATGTTCCTTCATCATCACTCGAAGGAGGCCCAATAAATAGGCTATATTCAGGACCTGGTTTCCCTTGATCTCTGAAAATATTTCCCCTTTGCATAGCTCCAAACATCAAGGCAATGACATAACCCGCTTTTCACACAACAACATCTTAATCCATGTATTCAAAGATCTTAGGTACTTACCTCACGATCCTTTGAAGAATCGTTGCTTTGCTTTGCTGTAGTTGATAGAGGTATCAACCACAAACTCTATCACAATACTCCTATGACTCGATCAAGCCAATGATCAACAATGTGTGTGATCTTATCTTCAGAAGCTTCCAACCTCCACAGTAGTTCTGAATTCCACACTATTGGACCATCGAGCCTCCACCTTCCTTGGTCATTTTTCATTTAGCTATCCACTTGTATAACTCGATCGAGAATGTGGAGAAGAACATTTCATGTATTTCTGTGTACAAATATTTGTCCAACCATTGTTCTTTTGATAGGTGTAGATTCTTGTTTTCCTGCACCGCAAATTCGTGGATCTTCCTATCCAACCACTTCTCAATTTCCTCTTTGGGCGGATTCTAGTGATGCAACATCACACGTCTCTTTATGAAGATGTTGGCTTAGTTGATCCTAGCCTAGGTTCAAATTTAGTTGTGCCAAACAAAGCTCTACACTACTTCCCCTTTCGGCATCAACCTGTGTAGCGCAGACCGAAGTCTCACCCGAAGCAGTATGGGGGGATGCTGGAACCATGTTTTTGTATCTAGAGATCAGTGTGATGTCCTTTTTTCCTAGATTTGACTTTGTATAGATCTCTAAGCCCTTAGGGCTTGGCATTGTAGTTTCATTCAAATGGCCTCTAGGCCTCCGTGAAGGTCTATGATCAGCTTCTACGGACCTTTAATAGATATGATATCTAATTATGTGCATCATAGACTAGTATTAGATCAGGATCCACATAGATTTTCTTAAGTGCTTAATAAACTTATCAAAAAGTAATATAACCTTCACGTAAATACTTAACATGCATTGCATTCTATTAATAATACTTACCCAGTAGATTCACGCATCAATACATCATTATTTCGTCAAGACATTATTTCATCACAACATATATCACAACATAAACAACAGAAGGAAACAAATAAAACATATGAATTTCTCCAACAATATTCTTTATTGATCTTGAGTACAAGGTTACAAACTTAAAATTTCCCTGCGTACTCAACTGTAGGGGTCCACGCACTCAACTATGGTCACTACTCTAAGCCTCTGCGCACTCATTTGCAGAGACCTTTCCTCCTCTAAGACTTACTTGTCTGCTCTAACTCCCTAGGATTCCATTCATCATACCGATAGATAAAAGCATAGATCTACCTTAGACTCTCTAAGACACACCTATTTATACAATCCCATGGTCCGCGGACCAAGGGTAGATCTCAAAAATGACTCAATATTTACATAATGAGGGTAAAAAACCTTTTTGACTCCTATCTACCTACGTGCTTTGCATCCAAAATTCGTGGAGACTTTACATCCTTTTGTCAAAATTTACATCAAAACTTGGGTTTTTAACCCAAAATTGAACGAGGGGACCCCGTCCCAACAATGAACATGTTCATTGAAATCCCTTAGAGTTCAAACAACCAAAAATACCTTAAGAAGATGATAATGTTGGTAAAAATGGCTTCTATACTTTGTTAAGTAGGTCCTATGCTCTTTTTCCTAAAAGTTTCTATGCATTTGCTGAACTTATCCCTGAAAACAATTGAGAACTACTCTTTGTTTACCATTAGGGACTGCACAAGTGAATCAAAGAGAGTAACAATAAAAATGTACATTCTAGAAACATAGTTGGTTGAATATATCCCAACTAAAAGCTTCCAGGTGATTCTTATTCAAGCCATAATCCTTAGATGATGGATCTTAATCCCTTTTCTCAAGGAACCCTAATCCCTCAATTAGAGGATCTCACCCTCCTCTTTTGGATCTGAAACTTCTTCCTCTTGACCTATAACATGACTAGAGGTCAGAGGGATTAAGGAGGTCACAACTCAGAGAAGATAAACTTATGCTACTAGTTTGAGATTTGAAATCTTATCATCTAAGGATGAGATTGGAAAAATTTGGGAAGAACCTAAATACATCAAGGAAAATGTTGTAAGGCTCTTCTTTAGCTTCACCCGTTCACTTATTGAATAGGGGGTGAATAATTTTTTGCCCTATCGGTTATACCGGTTATAAGGTTATACCCCTCGCTACTTACTATAGGAGGTAGTGGGGGGGAGGTATAACCTTGCGTGGCCGGCTACTATAAGGGATCGAATGATAAATCCCTCACCATCGGAATGGTGAGCCCCTACCGGGCCTCTCCTTGACAGTCGAGCCCCATTGAATTGTCTTATCAGAATGATGAATGGTATAAAATTATTTAGATGTTGATTAAATCAATTTTGAATTCCCAACCTCCTTGATCATTAGATTAATTTCATTTAAACTATTATGTCGCATTTGCTTTTGATCCTTCATGTGTTTATTATTGTAGATGTTATCAAGAATTGAAGGGTTGCATTGAGACACAACAAGGGATCTTCATCAAGAATTTCACGAATGGGTAAGGTGCTCGTTTACCATAATTTATATCTATAATTAAAATGAGATAAACTTAGGGAAATATTCATTTCAATTATCTATTTGTTTCTAGTTTCTGTCTAGGATCTAGGGAGATTGCTCTTCTCAGTAACGTACATTACTGTTATTTCTCTTTTCCTTATTTTTGTTTTCCGGTCTTTCTTGGTTTGCTTGACCTTACTCTTCATAAAATAATGACTTTTCAGATTTGTATGGTTGATTTTTTTATTTTTATTTTCTTGGGTGTATGATCCCTGTGTTGTTTTTGTTCACCCATAGAATGCATTTTTTCTTTGTTGTTCCCTTAGAAACCAAACACATGCAAACTGTTAACCCCCACAGTCCTTTGAAATTTTTTAAAATTTAGCTTTTCTCTCAACCATGATTTGAATTTTTATTTCTGGAACTGTCAGTATGTTTGTTTAGATTTTTTAACATCTCTTATGAACTCATTTGATTGCTTTGTTAAGGTTTCTTGAGAATTAGTCCCTTTTGCAAAAATTGATTAGGGTTTTGTCTTGTTAGTTTGCTCATTGATAAAAAAGAGATAGGTTACCTTAAGGTTATTGTATCCTTGTCTTTTTCTGTCAAATACACCAGTCTACTTCTTAATCTCACTTATTTTTGATCAAATTCTTATTTAATTACAAATTAAGGATTTCTGGAGATTTAATGTTTTTGTGAAGAATTATTGTCTTTTTTTAATGATAGAAGGAATTGTTTCTTTTCAAACTTGGAATTTTTCGCAATTTTACTCTTGATATAATCATATTGAAAAAATCATAGGGAAAATGCATTTTTCTCCAACTCTCGATTGATTTATATGTGTTTAAAATTTTTGAGTGATAAAATATAAACGGTATTTTTGGTTTGTTTAATCTATAGGAAAATTTGTATCTTAGTTTATTTTTGCATGTTCATTGAATTGGAAATGAAATTGGCTATCTTATAAAGGATTGGTGAAGTTTTGAGTTTTGTATTTCATTTTGAAAAATCAAGAAACTCTTGCCTTCTCCTAATTATAACTTCATTGAATTAAAAAATTCCAAATTCCATGTTCGATTTCATTAGGATTTTGAGTTGTGTTATAATATCATAAGTTTCACTTTCATCACCTACTAAATAAATAATAGCTTAATAACTCAACATTAATTAAAATTAATCTAGAATTTTATATTTTTAGGACTCTTACCACCTACAATAGCTTAAGTGCAAGGCTTTGGAATAAGAAAGTGAGTA
Source organism: Pinus taeda (assembly GCA_000404065.3). Classification (NCBI taxonomy): domain Eukaryota; kingdom Viridiplantae; phylum Streptophyta; class Pinopsida; order Pinales; family Pinaceae; genus Pinus; species Pinus taeda. The sequence continues at coordinate 67,159 of APFE030716928.1, read as the reverse complement.
AACTTCCCTAAGCTACAGATAAACAATAGAATCTTGCAATAAGGAGAGAAAATCCAATTATTTTAGTTTTTCTCTGGGAAGCTCTTATTGTACATGAATTAAGCATGAGCTCATGTTGGATTTGCTGAAGTGATTGTACCCACTTCATTAGCTATGATATAATGATTTTCATGTATTACAATGGTACTGAAAGGTACTTGGGGTCACTTGAAAGTAAACCTCCAGTTGATCATGTGGAGGAGCCTTCAAGGGGATTGAGCTTGTTACTCTACCCTTGCATGTACATCCAATCTACAACTGTCCCCCTAGGTAAAAAAATTTTATTTGGTAAACTTAGCGACCATAATCCTAGGGGTATACCTAAGGTGACAAAAAAGGGAAGGTCCTGTTGTACCTAGAAAAAATGTTGACTATACTCACTTGGACTTTTTGGAGGGTAATATTTGCTCGAGATGGTATAAGCAAAGTTATTTACCCCAGATTGTTTCATTAAGTAGGTTGTCAGGCCAACTAGTTCCAAATGCTCATATCTATAAAGCTTTTCACCTTGATCTCTGTGACATTGGATTTCATCGCCAACTAGTAATTATTGATCTCTGTGAAAAGTGAGTTTATGTGGTGTTGGCTACGTGGGGCCTGACCCAGGTTCAAAAGTGATTTAGCTAAGAAAATCCCGGTACTACTGGCCCTTTTGGCAACAGTCCGCAGAGCGCGAACTAAGGTCTCACTCGAGGTAGTATGGAAGGGTGTTGGAACCAGGTTTCTGCACCCTAGGGATGTCTTAATGAAGGTTCTGGAGGTTCACAGCCCAAACCTACGTGCTTGCACTGCTTTGCATAGCAGCCTGTGCGCACCTCTGTAAGGGGCACGAATACAATACTATCTTGATCTCAATCCTTACTGTGTTATTATATTAGTGCTTTGACTTAGTTTGTGTGGGTCCAATATTCTTATTACTTATTCAAATTTCAAGTAAGTGTGTGTGATCAAAACCAATATAAATGCATAAAGATAAACATAACCATAGATGCACAATATTTCGAATCAAACTTATCTTTATTAATAATCCTTTTCAAGTTTAGTTCAGCTGCAAACTTGACTCTGCCCTATGCACTCAGCTGCAGGGGTCCATGCACTCAGCTGCGGACTCTACTAGGCCTCTATGCAATCAGTTGTAGAGCCTCTTCCTACTACTACAACCCAATACACTTCAGATCCACTTCTATCCTCTAACCATGCCTTCGCATCTATCTTTTACTACCTACTCAAAAAACTATCTTTATAGTTAGAGCCTTACTCTATTTATACAATCCCATGGTCTATGGACCATGGGTAGGCTGACACAATTTTACATTATTTTACAATTCTTAGGGCAGACATCCATATGACTCATCCTAGACTTTCGTGCTCCATGTCTGTACTTCACAGAGTCTTTACATTACATTGACCAAAACTCAGGCTTTTAAGCCCCAAAAACATGTTGTGGGGGATCAGATGCCCAATAGGCCCCCAACACAATCATCGTGTCTCATCCCAAGTCACTTTGCTAGTGCAGGAATCTTTGCGTGAAGTCCATCCATCAAGTTTCGCGTAGCTTGGGTGTCTGCAGCACACTGTTCCGTTTTCCACTGTACTCATTGCACACGTATCTCTGAAATTTTGTGAGCAGGATCACATTCCTATCTAACCGCATAAAGTTCCTGCATTTGTGCCAACTTCCCTTCAATGGTAGCTGTAATTGTGAAAGCTTCATCAGTCCATGGTTGGATGTGTGCTTTAAGCAGGGCTTCTTTTTGGCACGCGGCATCTAATTGGTCCTCTAGTGCTCTTGCCTACTATATTATATCGAGTCATTGACTAAAGACAACCATCTACACGGTGCCCTAGACACTATTGTACTCCTGCTGCAACTCGCGCGCCTCTATCTCTACGCACTGTAGGTTCGGGTCTTCCTATAGGTGTGTAAGCATGGTTAGTGCTTTCTCCAACATCTTGGTACAATCCTGTGTCGCCTGGCCAATTTGCTCCAACCCCATCTGGATAGCACGTGCACGCAACTCTCTTACTTTTGGGGGCATGGAGGCTTGCGCCTTCAATCATAGCTCAACGATCTGCAGGTTTAGCTCCAACTGAACCTTCTTCATTTTGACCCTAGCCTTGCGGACTTCAGCTGCCAATCTACGGACATGCTCTGCTGCTAGTAGTTCTACTGGCACGGCCAACTCTGGGATGCTCCTACACACATCCTCTATTTCCTGCTCTAGTCTGCGAGCCTATGTAACCACCTCATCACACTCAAGGTTGAGTTGGTCCATGTTGATTTTCTGCTCATTCAGGACCTGGATCATGTGGCCTTCCCGGGCGCGAAGCTCTGCGATGACCCCATCTTGCAGCTGGTAAAAAATTTCATGTGGCAAGACTGCCAAGCTGAGGCAGTCACTTTTCATGCTGCTCATCACAGGCTGGTCACCCTTGCTTTCTACTGCTAGTGCACCTTCGGGCAACATGAAAGGGTTGTCCATATGGCATGTAGCATCAATTCGGCCTCGACGGTTCCTGCTGTGACATACTCAGCCATTGTACCTATTTGGGGGGGTTGTACCTGTAAACCTTGTAGCTACACACTGAATGCCCCCAACACAGTGTTCTACTCCATCCTCAGTTCCTGGAGTGCATCTTTCATGACCTCGCGAATCGTTTCTCCGATGTCAAACAGATCACCTTCTATGAGCGTGATCAAGTCGACGGATGTCTTTGTCACTTTTACCTTATTCATGGGAGCTGTTTTCTCAGGGCCACATGGCCACTTGAGCTAGGTTGATGCTGAACTACGATCCACGCATTCTTATATTCTATCCACTTCCTCAGTTTGCTTCCCCATGGACATCTCGTAGCCCTCCTCCGGCTCTCTTGTTGGTGTTGTTGTGGTTTCTGCCATTTGTGCCACTGTTGCTGCATTAGCCATCTTCTGTTGTGTGGCTACTTCTTATTCCTAGTGCCTCTTTTCAGCCAACTACACGATGTGTAGCTTGGTGTCCTTCTTTCTTTGCTGGGCTGAAGCCTTCTCCATTTTTGCCAAGTCTAGGGCACACCATTCTAGAGGCCATGACTCCATTACTGCAAAGATCGCATAATCTATTGTAATGAATGGAAGCTTCACCCATTTTTGTGCTAGACCTTGCGTGCCCGAATATATAGGTTATGTATATCCACCTTGAACTCTGCCATGCTCTACAAGCTGTTATGAACTATAGGAGACAAGCGCGACCTTCGGTTGATCCACATTCGGATGCTCACCTCCATGAACACCCAGAACAACTTCGTCTTGCGAATCCTCTTCTCATCTTTTGTAGCCCAAAGCGAGGTGTACCTCGCGGCTTCAGGTAAATCACCCTCAATGGTGGGAAACTAGTTGTCCTCCAGTAGTTCCCCTGCAACCGACAAGATGAATAAGAGCAACCACATGTAGTGGAAGGTCTGACCCTGCTCCTAGGCCTCCTTGTAGTTCATCAAAAACTCTTCATAGAGGAACTACATCCAGCTGAACTATACCCCCTTTGCGCACTGCTCTGCCAACACAATCACAGATGTTGGTACTTTGTTGGCATGGCATTTCCTCATTAGCTTTTCAACTAGCAATTGGGTGGCTAAGTGCACCCCTTTGTCTTTAATTCTTGTTATTGCATACCCTTGCTTTTTCTTCTCTAGTTTATACTTGGCCTTCATGGCTTCTACGAGGGCCAAGTTACTACTTTTTCCTGCTATGGCTGTGGGGTCATGTCCTTTGAAGGTCAGTCGGGAAATTCTATGAATTAGGTCGGCCATGATGAGAATAGGCTCCTCCAGCTAGAGATACAGCAGTAGTGACCACCATCAGGCAAAGAGAACCGGCTATCAGCAATGACTACCAGCAATGATCGACAATGACCTGCTAGCTATGATCAACTGTTTATCGGCTATGACGCCTAGGTATCAGCAACACCTGGCAATCCTAGAGAAACGTCGTGAAGGGGCATGTTTCAATAAGAATCAAATCCACTTTAGTTCCCCGATGAGGGCTCGTGCCTCAACCCCCCTAAGAATGCAATATTATGAATCAAAAAGAGCGAATGATAATATTTTGAAAGATCTGGTGCAACGAGACTTTGTGCCTACTCCAAACCTGCCTGGTAGGCCAATAATCAATCTCAAAATCACTTGTATCAAAACGGCGTGTACCTGCTCTCCCCTCCCTGACTGTCACTACCTGAGTAGCGTGAATGAAACCATCCATGTGTATGTCGATGATCATCAGGTGCATCGTACGCACCATTCATTCCTTCAATCCATTCGAAGTAGGAACGAGCGTTCCGTATCGGTAAGTGAGGTGAAGTTCGAGGTAGAGGTCTAGAGTCGAGGTCGAGAGGTTAGAGGGCAGAGTTCGAGGCAGAGTTTGAGGTATGAGTTCCTATGGGAATGACCTCATGCACCAGGTACAGTAGATGCCTGATGATGAAAATTGGGATGGGCGTGCAGTGGTAGTGGGGTATCCATCGCAGATGGAGTAACCCAGCCTTCTCCACACAGCGCAACCATTTCTGCTTCATTAACCTTTCCATGGCTAGGTGTGGGAACTTCTTGCTGTCTATAGGGCCCTAATTCTTGAACTTCATGGTCAGTATTCATCCCAAAGGTAGACATTCAAAAATTATACCGTCAGGGAGGAGCGGGGTCTGGAGCGCACTCTTTGTGGCCTCCAGGTCTTTCGATATCTTGGATTTCCCTTTCCATGGGGGAACGTACATAGGTAACTTTTTTGTGGAAGGAATTGGTGAGACATCTTGTACCTCATCACCTTGCACCTCAATTTGAGCGATTAGAGATTGCAAGTATTCCTCCTCCATGTTTGATCCAATGGTGATTGCTTTTCCTTTTTCTACCATTAACAATTTGTTAAACCGTGGGTTTCTTGGGGATACACGGACTGGGCCCATGGTCTGCTTATCTTTCTGTGGCCACAAAATTCATGGTGATTTTGAAACTTCTGGCATAGCTTCCACTTCTCGAGGCTCCTCATGGGCCATATGGCGCTTCATGGTAACTTCAGCAAATCACACTCTTATTCTAGTAGCTGTCATCATGTCTATAGTAAAAGGTGGTAAGAGTACACAACACTCACTTCTCAATTCTCACACAACCAAGTGTTGCCTCGAGGCTAGCCCTAGGGGTTTTATAGTATCTTTTGAATTTGAATTCAACCATTTCCCCCACTTTTGAGTCATTAATACCTTCTCGGCAGCAGATTGTACCAAATCTAGCTCTTAATTCATGTCTTAATTTCCCGCCACCCACTCCTTTTTGCCTTAAACTAGACCTCTTGTCATGAACAGTGACACCAAGAGTCACTTCCCAGCCTACCCATGTAGCAGTGTAGCCCCCTATGCACGGGCACGACCCCTGTGGCATATTGATCCTGCATGTAACCTTCTTGTTGCTCAGCTCCCCTACAGACTCTTTTATAGTCCCACACTCTATTTCAACTGCTTGGAGTGCTGAGACTGTGCTCCTTACGGATAGTCAAGTGGTCACACCACCTATGTGAGGCTTCAATTCACTTTCCAACCTCGTCCGTGGGCACTCCTCAATTACCCTCGTGACAGTTAGTGCCTGACATTCTTCCTTATGCAGTGCACTGCACTCCCCTGGTTACATTGTCTGGTAAGGTGTAGCCACAGCCATGGTAGCAGAGCTACAAATTCTTGGCAACCATCTTCTAATGTAGTAGTATGGTTGCCCATATCTTGTCTTGTCATTGTTAGTTCCTCGATGCAACATGCTTGTGTGATTTCGGTTTCTAGTTTGTTGATTTCTGTGTCCAGTAACCTACTTTTCTTCCTTAATCATACCCAATCTTCTTTGAGTTCATGAAGCTTATGGTTCCCTCACCGAATGGCTTCCTAAAGCTGCATATGTTCCCCTTCGTACATCTGCATAATTCCTTCGTTTGGTTCCTCGTGTACTATCCCAACTATGGGAGTTGTTGCATAGGGATTCCTTTCCTCCAACATTATGGTCTTAACTTTGCTTGTTGGCTTCAGAATCATTTCCATGCTCAGGTTTTTGTACATGGCCCTATAGGCCCATCAGACCACTGGTACACACAGGTTCCAATCAATTCGTCTCACCTGGTGAACCTTGTTCAGGATTCTGCATACCTTCTTGAATGCTTCTACGTGGAATGTTTGTGGTGCGCATCACTTTTCCAACTCTTATGTCTTGTTCTGATTTTTGATCCTTAGTTTGGGGTGTGTTTGTGTGGACTGCACAGTGCACGTCTGTACCCATCGACATAGGTGGGGGCGCAAGCTACTTCGACCTGGGTTCCCAACTCTCGTTCAAAGCTAAGGGCTTCCAAACCTTAGGCACATCATATTTCTATATCCATGCTAGTCATCGAAATTACTGTGATGTGTACCCTACCATCGTGCAGGTGTTGAACGTAGTGCCCATTTCAATGCATCGTTCCACAACTCTTCTATTACTGCACTTTCAAATTTGCTCAAGAATTCATCCATTGTTGTCAATCCATCATATCTCAGTAGTTCTGTTGTCTCTATTATCACGCAACGCAGTGATCTAACCATCATGTTCCAGTTCAGCATTGTTACCTCGTGCAACTGATTTTGCCATCATTTTACTACTTCGTTTGAATCCGAAGTGCAGGAGATTTTACGCTCCCACGAGATTCTCCCATCTGTAGTCAGACTCACCTAATCTCAGTCTCATGCAATTAGCTTGTAAATACAATCTAGTGCATCGTCGCTTTCGTCATCGTGCACTGGTTTAGTGTAGCGCGCTCCTTCAGCTAGGTCTAGCGGGACTACTATGCGTAGTGACCTTTTCTCAAATATCATCTTTCGCTTCTTTAGGTTAATTACTCTATTCATATCGGTGGCCTAGTCTATTCCTAACAATGCAAGATAGGGATTTCTAACATCTATAATATCTATCACTTCAAAATCTGTCTGTGTGCTCACGCCTTCAATATCAACTGTTACTCCTTACAACCTCCCCATGGGAAAAATCTTCTGTTGGTTTGCCATTCATAGTTGAATAGGGGACCATTGTAATGCGGGCATGCCCATGCGTTCCCATGTTGGGTTTGGTAACACAATCATGTCCAAACCTAGATCTAGGATTACCTGATCCATTTCATACTCACCAATCTGCATAGTCAATCTCATTTCCCTTCTAGTGTGTGATGCATGCTTTCCCAATTTCCAAACTACGTGCGGTTCGCATGACCCCATGCACCTAGTGATCAGCTCCTGTAGACCCTTAACTACCTTTTTTTCGCACAATAGTTTCATGCATGTCTCCAGAAAGGTGGTAAGCATTGAAGGATCCATTCCTAGCTTTGGTTGATCCTTACTACATGAAGTAGAGGCCTCCACGAAGCTCTTCTTAGCTTCCATGAATGTCTCCTTTGCATGTTCTAATTCAAACATAGGTTCCTTTGTAGGAGCCTTGCAAACCCATGTATCTTCCTCAAGCTACTTCCCCTTATCCTCCCCCGTCATCGCACCACTTCTGAGCATCATGTTCAGATTCAGGTCTTCTTTGTGCAATTCAAACCTCATCATTTGTACATTCTAAGTCAAAGGAGGCTGGAATACCCCTTTTTTGTGCATCTGTGTGATCAACGTAGGGAAATCTATTGTTTCATGATCAAATTGAGCATAGTACGAAAAAGATATCCTCATTGGGTTGGTACAATTGTGGGCATAGTGCCATGGTCCTTCACAATTGTAACAAATTAATTGTCCGTGACCTCTTCCTGATCCCATTCCTCCTCATCCTTGACCTCACCCCTGAAATCCAGTGCATGCCATCCCCGCAATTGGGTTGAGGGCTCGCATTTCTGTCTACATCCTATAAGCTGGGGTCTGATCCATCATTAACTAGTAGCTGCAACAAGTCTGCTTGTCGTGGCCTACCGACCTGTAGAAATTACAAAACAATTGTTAGGGAGTCTATGTATACTTCTGCAACAAATGACAATTATCTGTGATGTGCTTTCCTCCTATTTGACAGATCACACACCATAATTCCGTACTTGGCCTTGCCTCTGCCTCTGATCTCAATGGCATTGGTCCCCCTCCTGCTAAGTAGTACTCGAACACTAGATAGTGATCCTTGTCATGGCCCTAGCCTTTGCATTTTAGGCACCATACTTCCTCATGTGCCTCTAGCCATGGTGCTCTATCCTACTTCAAACTTTGCATTTCCAGGAATAGATTTTGTAGTTGCATGTGGATTTTTTGAACTCCCAACCTAGGGTCTTGTATTGGGGTGTCATGCAACCTCATCACTATTTCCAATGCTTTGGCCTGGGTGGAAAGTTTATGTTGTGAGAGTGTCATCCTCAAGTGCGGTTTCCAAGATGCCACAAACCATGCACGATGTTGTGCATCTATTAGCGTCATATTGGCCTCATGGATCGTAATCTTTAACCTTTGGTCTAGATCCTAGGGGTTCTCGCCTAGAACCATTGTGATCTCTTTAAACCCGATGATTGATTGTGTCTCTGATTTTGGCCTGTTAAATTATTTGTTCAACGCATTCTAGATCTCTACTATCCCTGTGTTTGGGTGGTCATTAGAGTGCTTAATATACCATGTCAATGTGCGATCCTACAATGCACTCACCAATGTAGCCTTCTTAATATTGTCATCTGTGACACCTTGAGCTTCCCATACTGCTCTTACCATGAACCAAAATTGGTCCAAATCTGCATTCCCTACTCCTCTGAATATGGGAATTTTGATCGTGCTTGCCATGCTAAACTGTGGGGGTGCTGGATGTGGAGTGGATGGAGATGGAGGTGAGGGAGGTGAAGTGGGAGGTGGCGTGGTTGGAGGTGGTAACCACAGAATGCGCTGCCTTATCAAATTGACCCTGCTTCTTCGAGAGACCTTAGCGATCTCTTCCTCGCTCTCTCACGAAGGTGAAATTAAGGGACTGTTTTCTAACTCTTCACTGCTTTTGTAGATCTTTCTGCTCCGCTTTGTCCCAAACATTAATGTATTCGCATGACTCTCTTTTGACATAACAACATATTAATCCAGGTATTCAATTATTTAATATACTTACCTCATGGTCCCTTGAGAAAACGTCATTTTTCTTTATTGTAGCTCATGGTCATGTCTACCACAAACTCAATGATAAATCCCCCTATTATCCAGTCGAGCCAATGGTCCACAGCTCGCGTGATCTTATCTTCTGATGCCTCTAGTCTGCTCACTAATTCCGGAGTCCACACTATTGGTTTGTCAAGCCTACACCTTCTCTAACTATCAGCTAACCTCACGATCCACTCATACAATTCAAAAGGAAAAGATGCAAAGAAATTCTCGTGGATTTTCGTACACACATAGCGATCCAGCCACTTTTTCTTAGATACTGGTGGATTTATTTTTTCCTGTTTCACGAACTCGTGAATCTTCTTGTCCAAAAAATCTTCAATTTCCTTCCTTGTTGGGTTCCAGTGGCACAACATCAGAAACCCCTTAGGTAGATCCCAGTCTTGGAAACAGAACCATTTATTGGCTACGTGGGGCCTGACCCAGGTTCATAAGTGATTTAGCCAAGAAAATCTCAATGCTACTGGCCCTTGCGGCAATAGTCCATGGAGCGCGGACTGAGGTCTCACCCGAAGGAGTATGGGAGGGTGTTCGAACCAGGTTTCTGCACCCTAGGGATGTCTTGATGAAGGTTCTGGAGGTTTGCGGTTTGAACTTGTGTGCTTGTTCTGCTCCACGCAGTAGCCTATGCACACCTCCATAAGGGGTGTGAATATAGTATTATCCTGATCTTGATCCTTACTACGCTATTATATTAGTGCTTTGACTTAGTTTGTGTAGGCCCAATATTCTTATTACTTATTCAATTTTCAAGTAAGTGCGCATAATCAAAACCAATATAAATGCATAAATATAAACAGAACAAAAGATGCATAATATTCTGAATCAAACTTATCTTTATTAATAATCCTTTTCAAATTTAGTTCAAATACAAACATGACTATGCCCTGCACACTCAGCTGCAGGGGTCCGAGCACTCAGTTGTGGACTCTACTAGGCCTCTCCACACTCAGCTGCGGACTCTACTAGGCCTCTGCGCACTCAGCTGCAGAGCCTCTTCCTACTACTATGACTCAATACACTTCAGATCCACTTCTATCCTCTAACCATGGCTTCGCATCTATCTTTTATTGCATTCTCAAAAAACTATATTTACACTTAGAGCCTCACTCTATTTATACAATCCCATGGTCTGTGGACCATGGGTAGGCCGACACAACTTTACATTAATTTATAATTCTTAGGGCGGACAACCCTATGAATCATCCTAGACTTTCATGCTCCATGTTCGTACTTCATAGAGTCTTTACATTAAATTCACCAAAACTCGGGCTTTTAAGCCCCAAAAACATGTTATGGTGGATCCCATGCCCAACATGTGGTTTGAACTCCTAGATTTTTAGCATGTGTTACTTTGTTTCTTGTTTTTGCTTTTTAGAGACTTTAGGTGTAATTTAAATATTATGTAAATTGTTAATTAAATGTTTCATTGTGGCTGAATGACCAAGACAATCATGTAGAATGCTAAGGAAACCCCCTAAGTATACACCGAGTCTACTATAAAATATCAAAGATGAAAAATTGAAATCATGAGGATCTAGGACTACAGAAAAGCCTAAAACTTATACTTTTATAGAATATGATGTAACAAGAATTAAAGTAAATCAACTAGAAACATCTACTATTCTAGGATCTGAAATGACAAACTCTGAACTTGATCAACCTAAAAAATTATAATCACACTCAGAAGGAACTGATTTAATAATTACTGAATTTATTCAAATAGAGTCACGTACTGGACAGGGTTTAGATTCTTAATTAACTGAACCATATATCGAAGAACCTGAGTCTGACATTTCTGAGCTTGAGTCACCTTCAACTAATATTGTCCCTACTCTGAGTACTCCACATTCATCTTCCTCGTGGTCTTATTAACATTGAAGAAGTTACCTCAGACAAAGAGGAAGAATCACCTCATACACCAGTTTTTACTAGTGATCAAACATACATTTCAGAACTTCTCTTTAGATCTCTTCACCTTGACCCTTTGGTATTTCACACCCTTCAACTTTTTAGGTTAGGGTAATCTTTGGGCATCGGATCCCTTGCATAACGGTTTTGGGGCTTATAGCCCACAATTTTGGGTAATGGTATTGTAAAGGCTCCGTGAAGTATGCAGAACACGATTTGTAATGAGTCAAGTCAAAGGGTTGTCAGCCCTCAAATAATGTAAGGTAATGTAAAGTGAGTCAGCCTAACCATGGTCTGCAGACCATGGGAATGTATAAATAAAGTGAGGCTCTAAGGATAGAAGTTAGTTTTTAGATCTGATCTGAAGTGTTATAGGTTTTTGAATATGATATTCACTCTGAGTCTTTAAGTCTGAGTCTTGGGTTGAATTAGTAGATAGAGGCTCCATAGTTGTGTGCGCAAAGGCCTAGTAGAGTCTGCAGCTGTGTGCGCGGACCCCTACAGCTGTGTGCGCAGGGTAGGAAGTGGATTGTTATTGGAATGAAAGATTAATAGAAGATAAGTTGGTTCTGAAATATTGTGCATCTATATGTTTATGCTTATGTTATATGTTTATGCATCTTTTATAGTTTATGGTTGCGTGCATGTCTGTTTATGTTGAATAGTAACTGAAAGTATCAGGCCCACTTAATTTAATTCATGATCTATAACAATAGTAAGCATAGTAAAGGGTAAATAACATGCACGATCATCATCCAAGTCGAGCAATGGCAGTTGTTCTAAATAGACAGGTGCACAGAAGTAGCGCAGTGTGTAGGATCGGTTCCCGAATTTTCCAAATCTCATCAAGACATCCCTAGGGTGTGGAAACCTGGTTCCAGCTCCCTCCCATACTACCTTGGGTGAGACCTTAGTCTGTGCTTCTTGGACTATTGCTGAAATGGTCAGTAGTTTCGAGATTTGTTTTGCTAAAACACTTTTGAACCTGGGTCAGGCCCCAACAAGCCAACAAATGGTCTCGATGAGAGCCAAAAAATGGTTTCATCACCAAGACCAGGATCTACCTAAGGGATGTTTGATGTCAAAACATTGGAACCCTATGAAGAAGGAAATTGAATATTGGTTGGATCAGAAGCTTAATGAGTTTGTAACACAGGAGAACAGGGCTCCACAGATATCCGAGAAGAGGTGGCTGGATCACTATGTATATACAGAAATCCACGAGATCTTCTTCGCAATCTTCTCTTCAGAGCTATATGATTGGACCATGAGGTAGGTACATCAAATCCTTGAATACCAGGATTAATATGTTTTTATGTGAAAATTGGGTTATGCGAATAGATTAATGAGTGGAGCAATGTGGACTGAGAATATCTACAAAGGGATCAAAGGGTTAGGAAATATTCCTCTAATTTTACCACCGCAAGCGAGCGAGAAAGAGCACATTCAGGCTCCCCTGAGAAGTGTGGTCAGTTTGATAAGGTAGTGCATTCCATAGATATCACCTCCCCTTACGCCATCACCCACTTCACCTACTTCACCTCTATCTTCAACCAACCGCCACCAAATGCATAGTTCAGCGTGGCAAGCGCAATCAAGCTATCCATATTCAACGAAGTAGGGAACGAGGACCCAGATCAATTCTGGTTCATGGTAAGAGCAATGTGGGAAGCACATGGGGTCATGGATGAAAAAATTAAGAAGGCCATATTGGTAAGTGCATTGCAGGATCATGTACTGACATGGTATATTAAGCACTCGAATGATCATCCAAACAAAGGAATAGTGGATATCCAAAATGTGTTGAACATAGAATTTAGCCGGCCGAAATCAGAAACACAGTTGATCATCGGATTTAAATAGATCACGATGCTCTCGAGTGAGACCCCCCTGGATCTGGATCAGAGGCTAAAAAGTATGATTTGCGAGGCTAATATGTCATTAATGGATGCATAGCACCGCGCATGGTTTGTGGCATCTTTGACACCACACCTGAGGACGACGATGTCACAACAGAAGCTCTCAACCTAGGCATAAGCATTGGAAATGGAAATGAGGTTACATGAAATAAAAATACAAGATCTGGGGTTGGGAGTCCAACAAATCCACACGCAGCTGGAGAACTTATGTTTGGAAATGAAAAATTTGAACTAGGATAGGGCACCCCAGCCAAAAGCACGTGAAGAAGTGTGGTGCATAAAATGTAAAGGCCAGGGCCACGATAAGGATCAATGTCCAGTATTCGTGAACTATTTCGGAGGATGGGTGCCAATGCCTTTGAGACCAGAGGTATGGGCAGGCCCAAGTGCGGCACCCATGTTCTGGTCCGTGATCTATCAGGTGGGAGGGAAGCACGCGATGGACAATTGTCATTTGTTGTAGAAGTATACTCAAACTCCCCAGCAGCTGCTTTGCAATTTTTGTAGATTGGTGGGCCACGATGAGTGTACTTGTCATAGCTATGAGTAAATGATGGAGCGGACCCCAGCATATAGAATGCAAATGGAAATGCAAGGCCTTAACCTAGCCGTAGGGATGGCGCATGTGAGATTTCAAGGATGAGGGTGAGGACGAAGAGGAATAGGGCCAGGAAGGGGCTGCGGATAGCTAATCTGCTACAATTGTGGAGGATCGGAACACTACACCCGTGATTGTACCAACCCAACAAGAATATCTTGTTCATACTGTGAGCAGTTTGATCATGAAATGGTAGATTGTCCTATGTTGATTGCACAGATGCATGAGAAAGGGGTACTACAGTCTACTCCAACTCAGAACATCAAAATGATGAGGTCTGAACCATGCGAAGAAGACCCCAACATCAACATGATGCTTAGAAGTGGCATGACCAGAGGGGAAGACAAGGGGAAGTAGCCCGAGGAAGATACATGGGTGTGCAAGGCTCCTACAAAGGAACCTGATTTTAACTTGGAACGTGCAAGGGAGATGTTTATGGAAGCTAAGAAGAGCTTCACGAAGGCATCTACTTCAGGTAGTAAGGATCAACCAAAGCCAAGAATGGATCCTTCTATGCTTGCTACCTTTTTAGAGCCATGCATGAAGTTGTTGTGCGACAATAAGGAAGTTAAGGGACTAAAAGAGCTGATCACTAGGTGTGCAGGGTCAAGTGAACCACGCATAGTCTGAAAACTGGGAAAGCATGCACTGTGCACTGGGAGGGAAATGAGATTGATGGCATAGATTGGCAAATATGTGATGGATCAGGTAATCCTGGACTTGGGTTTGGATGTGAATGTGTTACCAAAGAAGACATGGGAATGCATGGGCAAGCCCACATTACAATGGTCTACTATTCAATTATGGATGGAAAATTAACAAAAGGTCTTGCCCATGGGGAGATTGCAATGGGTAACAGTGGATATCGAAGGCATGAGCACACAAATGGATTTTGAAGTAATAGAGATTATTGATGATAGCAACCCTTATCCCATATTTCTAGGAATAGACTAGGCCATTAATATGAATGGAGTCATCAACCTAAAGAAACAGAAGATGATTTTCGAGAAAAAGTCCCTATGTGTAGTAGTTCCACTAGATCCAGCCGAAGGAGCACGCTATACTTAACCTATGTGTGAGGATGACAGTGACAATGAGCTGGATTGCATTTACCAGATAACAGCGCAAGACCAAGATCGGGTGAACCTGACTGAAGATGGGAGAATCTCATGGGAGTACGATAGTTCCTGTACTTCGGATTCAGATGAAGAAATAGAATGCTGGAAGAACCGGTTGCACCAAGTAACAACGTTGAATTGTAATATCATGATTAGAACACTGCGGTGCATAATGACCGAAGCAAGGGAATTGCCAACAGATGATGGGGTAACAAACATGGAGGAACCCTTAGACCAATGTGAAAGAGCGGTACCAGAACAACAACAGTACGGTGTGCTAGAACAGGCATTACACGTGACACCCACATGATGGGGGAATATACATCAGAGGACTATGGGGAACTGCTGTGAGGATAGAAGACAGATGCGCTTACAACCTAGAATTCACCAGCGAGGAATGCAAGTTGGCCAATTAGGACGTATAAATTTGGATGCCCACTTGTGTCAATGTGTGCAAACGTGTGATCTGTAAGCACCTCCCAGACTAGGGGTCGAACATCAAGGAATGTGATGTATGCCACAAAAATTTCACGTTGACGCCTTCAAAAAGCTATGTGGAATCATGAATAGAATTTACCAGATAGGACAAATTGATTGGAAACTATGTGTGCCAGTGGTCCAATGGGAATATAGGGCCATATGTGGGAACCAGGGCACAGAAATGGTTTCAAAGACGAGGAACAGAGTCAAGGCTGCAGTTTTGGGAAAGAATCCTCACATAATCACTACCATAATTGCGACAACTTGCAAGAACCAGATCGAAGAAACTATGCAACTATGCGAGGACAAACATATGCAGATTCAAGAAGCCATTCAACGAGGGAACATTGAGTTGTGCAAACTCGAAGAAGATCAGGTACAATTGAAGTAGAAAAGCACACTAATGGAAGAGGATATTAGAGAATTGGAAACCAAAATCTCGCAAGCATTACACGCTGATAATAGGATGGGGTGAGGTATGGGCAACCTCACCACCATGCTAGAGGATTGTCATTGGGAGCTAGTGATTCTACTACTGTGGCTGTGACTACACCTTATCAGGCGAAGCAACCAAGGAAGGGTTCTGCATAGGGGAGAATGCGAGGCACTAATTGGTTCAAGGGTAACTAAGGAAGGTCCGTGGACCAGGTCGAGGAGTTACTTGAAGTCTTGCACCAGTAGTGCGACCACCTCACTATTTGTAGGAAGCACAGTCTCAGTGCTCCAAGTAGTTGAAAGAGAGCACGAAACTATAAAAATGTCTGTATGGGAGTTGCGTGACCCAGACGTTGTGCGAAAGATCAGTATGATGCACAGATGGCATTCGTGTACAGGGGACTATGCTACCACATGAAGGGGATGGAAAGTGACCTTTGGGGACACTATCCATGACAATATGTCCAATTTAAGGCAATGAGGAGTCGACAACAGACAATTAAGACACAGGGTTAGAACTATATTAGAAAAGATCTGCCGATAATATCACATTAATGAGCTAAGAAAGGGGGGAATGGTCAAATTTAAATTTCTGCAGGCCTATAAATCCCAGATGGTCATCCACTGAATAACCCTTGGCAACTTGAGAATTTAGTTATTGCACATGGACTTTATGGCTTTAGAGGTTTTGACAGCAAGTGCAGCATTTGAATCATTATCGAAAGAGATGCAAGACCTTCTCAAAAGGGCAATGTCGATCGCGAAGGACGCCACACCAAGCCCTATGTCAAAAGTCGGGGATGTGCTGGAAATTCAAAAATCACCCTAGACATCGAGGGCTAAAAGGGATCCATAGGTAGTGAGACCAGTCCGTATGTCTCCATGAAATCCGCAATTTGGCAAACTATCAATGGAAGATAAGGGAAAAACAATCAATATTGAGAGCGATGATGAGGAAGAGGATCCTTCAACCTTTGTCAAAGGGATGGAACCAGAGGAAGAGATGGAAGAAGACACCCTACTAGTATGCACCACAGCAAAGCTGCCCAAGTATGTACCTCCGTAGAAAGGGAGGGTAAAAGTACCTAATGATTTGGATGTCATTAAGAGTACACTCAACACTACGTTCCTCCCTGCGAAAGTTCTGTTCGAAGGTTCAGTTGTGGGCCATGTGCCTACTATGAAGTTTGAAGACTAGGACCTTGCGGACAGTGAGAAGTTTCCTCATTTGGAAAATAGCCAGCTAATGAAACTAAGCATGGAGGGGGCAGTTACAACATTGCAGCCATGAGAATGGTTGCGCGGGGTAGAGGAGGCTAGGTTGCTCCACCTCCTATTAATTCCACATTTTCATCAGGCCCCAATCATGATATTTGTCATTCGGCAACTGCTTTGCCTGGTGCACGATGGGTACTTATGGCTGGAAGATACCATTCCCATCATGGCGGAGCTCATTCATAGGATTTCTCGGCTTCCCTATGTAGGAAGGGACCCCGCGGAAATAGTTGGTGTAGGTGGATACTTGACGATTACGGAGGCCATGAAAAATAAATATAAGTTGGAGAAAAAGTAGAGGGGTTACATTATTACTAGCATTTAGGATAAAGGGGTCCATGTCACCACCCAGTTGTTGGCAGGGAAGGTGATGAGAAAATGCCATGGTAATGAGGTAGGTACCAACAATGGTCATCGCGCTAGTCGAGAAATGCGTAGAAGGGGTACAATTCAACTGGTCACAGTTCCTCTATGAGGAATTACTGACAAACTGTTGGGAGGCCCAGGAGTAGGGTAAGACCTTCCACTACACATGGTTGCTCTTATCTATCCTATTGGTTATAGGAGAATTTCCTGAGGATAGTTAGTTTCTCCCATTGATCAGGACTGGCAAGAGGTAGAAAAATATGAGTCACTATGGGCAACAAAGGATGCCATGTGCATCTGAGAAACCAAGATCTTCTGGGTACTGATGGAAGTGAGCATAAGACTATGGATTAACAAGCAGTTGTGCCTATCCCCCTCAGTTTATGACAGTCTGAAGAGTTTTGCAGACTTTAAAGTAGATATGCACAATGTGTATATCAGGGCATGGTAGGACCCAGAGTAGAAGTGGACCACGCTCCCCTTCATTGCAATAGATGACGTTGTTTTTGCAGTGCTTGACACATGGCCGCTGGAATGGCATGCACCAGATTTTGTGGTACATGATGAGATGGAGATTCAAAGACAGAAGGTTGCCACCAAGATGTGAGCACAATAAAATCAAAATGACGAGCTAGCTGCAGAAGTATGGGCATCCCAGGAGGCAGCGAAGGCCACCACAGAAAAGGTAGTAGCAGGAGGGGCCACTATGACACAGGAAGAAAGTGGCGCAAACGTCACCACAGGGCAGGGGAAAGATGATATAACAGAAGGCACGGACCCAAGCACCACCTCTACATAATTAAAATGGTCATGCGCAACCGAACGAATAGGGCCATGGAAGAAGACCAAGACTTACAAGTTGCATGGGGAGCTTATAACAGTGATCGAGGGTGACCTATACGATATCGGCGACACAGTTTGTGAAGTCACTAGGGAGGCACTCTAGGAGGCAATGACAGAGTAGCAGAATGTGTTTGGGGAGTTCAAGGTGCAACTCCAAGAACTTTAGGTACAGGCCCCATAACAAGCAACGGTAGTTGGGGATACGAGTACATCAGCAACTGAGCAATCGCTATAAGACAAAATGGAAAATATTGTTGCGCTTCTAGAAGGAGCACTAACAACGACCAATATGGAGGAAAAAGCTATGGTAAGCTAGCTCAAGGGGATTGGATTAACTTGGCTGCCTTGCCGCGCGAAATATTATACCAGCTACAGGATGGAGTGACAACGGAGCTCTGTGCTAGGGAAGGACACACAGTCTCGGTGCTCAGTGAACAACGCATCAACATCGAGCAGCTGAGCCATCAATGCATTGAAGTGACAGCATAGGATCAACAGTTGGAGCAAATCGTCGAGGAAGCATGTCGCACATCCCGAGCTAGAGATTGCACCAGACTTACCAGTGGGTATTTGGATCCACAAACTGGCTAGTGGATTCCACCAGGCATAGGAGGAAGCAACACAGATCCAAATAGACCTCAACCTACAGATCGTAGAGAGGAGGATGAAAGCGTAGCCCGCTACACTGTTAGAAGTTAGAGAGAAGCGGGACTGTGACATTCAATCAGGGTTGGAAACAATAGAGTGCGCTATACATGATTGCACGGGCTTGTTAGATCAGTCATTGATTACCCTCATTTTCACTACAAGAAGACCCAATGCTATAGCGGTTGGAGACAGAAGCGCAGGAGCTATAGCAAGCCTATGACAATATCTGGGGGACTGCGCATACGGTTGCCCTTACTCAACGACTAGCCAAGATGAGGGAGGCCCAGGCTCTCAAAGTGCAGGTGGACATTGCGCACCGAAAAGAAGCAGTGCTTAAAGAACGCATCCAACCGTGGCTTGAGGAAGCATTCATGGTCGCAGCTAAGATCGAGGAAAAATTGTCACAAATGCAGGGTGTATACACACTTACGCAAAGAATTTCACTTGACGATGAAGCATCGGAGATACATGCACAACTAGTACAATGGATAGAGGAAGAATGTGTTGCAGACGTAAGAGAAGTTTAGGCAAAGATCACCGCACTAGCTAGGTGACTCGAGACGACTCACGATGATTGTGTTGGGGACCTATTGCACAGCGGATCCCCTGTGTAATGGTTTCGGGGCTTAAAGCCCACAATTTTGGGTAATGGTATTGTAAAGGCTCTGTGAAGTGTGCGGGGCACGATTTGTAATGAATCAAGTCAAAGGGTTGTTAGCCCTCAAATAATCTAAGCTAATGTAAAGTGAGTCGATCTACCCATGGTCCGCAGACCATGGGAATGTATAAATAGAGAAAGGCTCTAAGGATAAAAGTGAGTTTTTAGATCTAATATGAAGTGTTATGGGTTGTTGAATATGATATTTGCTTTGAGTCTGCAAGTCTAAGTCTTGGGTCGAAGTAGTAGATAGAGGCTCCATAGCTATGTGTGCGGAGGCCAAGTAGAGTTCGTAGCTATGTGCATAGACCCCTGCAGCTACATGCATAGGGTTGGAAGTGGATTGTAATTGAAATGAAAGATTAATAGAAGATAAGTTGGTTTTGAAATAGTGTGCATCTGTATGTTTATGCTTCTGTTATATGTTATGCATCTTTTACAGTTTATGTTTGCATGCATGTCTGTTTATGTTGAATAGTAATTGAAAGTATTGGGCCCACTTAATTTAATTCACGATTTATAACGATAGTAAGCACAGTAAGGGGTAAAGAATGTGTGTGCTCGTCATCCAAGCTACGTGACGGTAGTGCCGCTGAACAGACAAGTACACAAAGGTAGCACAACATGTAGGATCGGTTCGTGAACTTTCTAGATCTCATCAAGACATCCCTAGGGTGTGGAAACCTAGTTCCAAATCCCTCCCATACTACCTCGGGTGAGACCTCAGTCCGCACTCCATGGACTGTTGCCGAAAGGTCTGGTAGTTTCGAGATTTGTTTGGCTAAAACACTTTTGAACTTGGGTCAGGCCCCAACAGACCAACACTCTTCCACAATACACTACTCCTTACTCTACTGTATCACACTTTGATTGGTCTATAATGGCTTTTGGAAGCATGTCATCAGGTAAATCTATGTTTTCTTCTTCTCCAAAGTCAACTTTATATGGTGGCCTATTAGTGCCTCTTGGATATCAATCTCTTTCTGTGACATATTCAAGAGATTCTCCTTCAAGTCAACCTTTAACTATGTCAATTGGGTTAACTGATCCTACACTTCAGGGTTTGAAATCTGATCAATATATAAAAATGATTTCCAGCAATGTAGCTAATCCTCAAACAAACCCAATAAGCGGTTATTACCCGCCTGGGGGGAAACCATCATATCCTCCAACAGGAGGACAAACTATTGTTGGAACTTATCCTAGAGGTAGAGGACAACCTCCTACTAGAAGTTATCCACTTTATCGTCATGTCCCTCAAACCGATTCAGGTCAACCTATTGTATCTCAACCCATTGTTGGTACTCTATTCGTAGGGATGAACACTATCTGGAATTCTTCATATAACCAACAATCGTTTCCCCTTACTCCTGAAGTGCCCAACTATCAACTTGTCTAGCCTATCAGACAACCTATCCATGAAATTCCTATTCAAGGAATTCCTATTCAAGTCTAGCAACATTTTCAGGGTTATCCATTGACACCTATTTAGAAACCATTTTAGCAACCTATCTTGAGTACTCCACAAAACCCGGTTCAGTATGTTGTGCGAATATCTATTAAAACTCTAGTTACAAGTTCACCATGAACTCCCATCCCAGGAGTATTACAAGTAAACGTTCCCATTACCTCTCAATTAACGGTACAACCAACTACTTAGAATATTCCTTAGGTGTCTGCTTATCAATCTACTTCTACAATTCAATCTATACCCTAAATACCTATGGTACAATGTAGTATGTCGTATGTGCAAACATTGTGTAGAGCCTCTAACCTACACCTCATCATTCACTATTATCTACCATTTTCCTTAGTCTTTCCTTATCTTTCCTTCACTTTTGCCTCATTTTCACCATAAAACCACCCAGATCATTACATTAGGTGTTATTAAGCATGATCAAGCAAGTTTTGCTAATGGATGACTATTTGTTTAGATTTTGACTTACTTGCAGGAATCCCGCAGCTATCTGATGATCCTGCAGCTATCTGAAGATCCTGCAGCCTTTTTGTTAAACGCAATGTTCCACGTGTCGGTTTGCCAGATGAGCCACATGGGCACTTAGGTATCAACGTGCTCGAGGTTCCTATCCCATTTTTCCAGCCATCCACGTCATCTTTATCCACGGTCAAAGCTGGTCAAGTTACGGTCAACTCAAGGTTGTTTAACGGTGATTGTGAGCTGCTTGGTCAGGTCATCTTAAACGGTGATTTGTCCACGATCTACAGGCGGCAGGGGACATGATCCAACATGGGATTCATTACCCATGACGACTGAACCACTAAACTCATCCACGCAGCCGTATGAAGTGTCAAGGGACCATAAATACGCATGATAGTTTGTTGTTTTGCAGTTAATCAGTTGTACGAGTAGGCTATCTTAGAAATCTCTATAAATAGTTGCGTCTGTGTACGCTCATTAGAGACTTTTATCAGTTGTAATTTATGAACCTGTGTTAAATTTAAGAGCGTTGTGAACTCTGTGTTTTTAGTGCTATCCTAGCACTCTGTTTTGTACACTTTCTGCAAATGGAGGAATAGACATAGCATTGTTTTGAAGTTTCCAAATCTTTAAGTTTTCTTGTGGCTGAATGGATAGAGGGCCCCTGCTCATTTCTGCCGCTGTAAAGTATTTTATGTGCAATATCTCTTTATTTGCTTATTCATTTCCTTAAGCATGTATAGTTTCATTTACTTGTTTTCCTTTCTTTCAAGCTGATCGGTGTTATTTCTTTGCAGGTTTCTTTTAGCCCGGGATTTATTTTCATGTGTGTATTTGCTTTAATGTCTAATGGTAGTTGCAGTTGGCTTGTTCATAATGCTGCCCTCTTTACTCTATTTTTTCTAGACTAGTTTTAGTGTAGTTTTACAAGTTGGATGCTAACTAATTTATGCTCTCTTTATCATGAATGGCTTATTTTTCAAGAGAACAGAACATTGATTAATTGCAGCTTGTATTTGAGTAGACTTGGCTTTTGATACTAACACTTTTTCCACTTGTTACACATAATCACATATGTAGGAAGCAGTATGTTGGAAAAGACTTAGTAGTGTTACAATTTGTCAAATAGAGTAGATTAGAGTTTTTATCAATTCTTGGATTTGTCTTCAGCTACCTTCTAATCGTGTTTTATGCAATACTATGCGGTAGAAGCAGGGAGTTAGAAGGAGGTCATCACTAACAACAATCCTTGAAGTGATTTTCTTATTTCTTTTATTTGCAGCAGTATGGATAGAGACTAATGCCATTGGATTGTGGTCATTTACTTTCAAGTCATTTTGATTTATTCATTCTTTTCAAGTTCCTTTCTCTTACAAATTCAGCAAGCAATTAGAAATCACCATC
>APFE030716928.1:6854-30535 GCA_000404065.3 Pinus taeda | reverse complement strand
TAGGCTATCTTAGAAATCTCTATAAATAGCTGCGTCTGTGTACGCTCATGAGACTTTTATCAGTTGTAATTTATGAACTTGTGTTAAATTTAAGAGCGTTGTGAACTCTGTGTTTTTAGTGCTATCCTAGCACTCTGTTTTGTACACTTTCTGCAAATGGAGGAATAGACATAGCACTGTTTTGAAGTTTCCAGATCTTTAAGTTTTCTTGTGGCTAAATGGACAGAGGGCCCCTGCTCATTTCTGCCACTGTAAAGTATTTTATGTGCAGTATCTCTTTATTTCCTTATTCATTTCCTTAAGCATGTATAGTTTCATTTACTTGTTTTCCTTTCTTTCAAGCTGATCGGTGTTATTTCTTTGCAGGTTTCTTTTAGCCCGGGATTTATTTTCATGTGTGTATTTGCTTTAATGTCTAATGGTAGTTGCAGTTGGCTTGTTCATAATGCTGCCCTCTTTACTCTATTTTTCTAGACTAGTTTTAGTGTATTTTTACAAGTTGGATGCTAACTAATTTATGCTCTCTTTATCATGAATGGCTTATTTTTCAAGAGAACAGAACATTGATTAATTGCAGCTTGTATTTGAGTAGACTTGGCTTGTGATACTAACACTTTTTTCCACTTGTTACACATAATCACATATGTAGAAGCAGTATGTTGGAAAAGGCTTAAGTAGTGTTACAATTTGTCAAATAGAGTAGATTAGAGTTTTTATGAATTCTTGGATTTGTCTTTAGCTACCTTCTAATCGTGTTTTATGCAATACTATGCGGTAGAAGCAGGGAGTTAGAAGGAGATCATCACTAACAACAATCCTTGAAGTGATTTTCTTATTTCTTTTATTTGCAGCAGTATGGGTAGAGACTAATGCCATTGGATTGTGGTCATTTACTTTCAAGTCATTTTGATTTATTCATTTCTTTCAAGTTCTTTTCTCTTACAAATTCAGCAAGCAATTAGAAATCACCATCACACACACTTTCACTCATATAGAGATCACCTTTCACACACTTGCACTCATTTGTCTATAATCATCATTCCATTTTAGGAAGATAAGTTAATCATAAACAACACCCCTAAACAACAAAAGCTCTAAGAAAGTTACTTAAGTACATATAGTACACCCTCACTTCATCAGTTTACGAGCCCCGGGTTGACAATTAATACTAGCAATTTAGATAACACTAAATTGACTAAACACATTGTTTCAAGGGAAGGTTCTACAAGGTCAACCTCGAAGTCAGTTTTTTCAAGGCTAGCCTTTCCAAGGCCAACCTTTGCAAAATAAAAATTTTCAAGGTCAACCATACCAGAGTCAACCCTTTCAAGGATAGTTTATCTAGGGTGAATTGGTTTAGGTCCTCCTTTCCAGAATCAACCATACCATGGTCATACTTTTCAAGTGCCTATTCAAGTGTAATCCAATATGGCTCATCTTGGATATCCAAGAGGTATAAAAATTCTAATTTCTTAGGCTATTCTAGGATATCCTGGTTATCCTCCTCCTGGTACAAGACTCACCCCTCAGGTTTATCAATATTCCCAACAGGATCCTATTCACCAGTTATCATTTATTGCAACTTTTTATTTACTGCACCTATCTCGGTTAACAAATGATCCTATTTATTATTTATCGTATTAGTTGGTAATCCCTGCAAACTCCCCTAGTGATATTCCTAAATTTGAAGGTAAATCAGGAGAAGACCCATCAAATCATGTTATGACTTATCATCTTTAGTGCATGTTGAACTCATTAATCGATGATTCTATTAGATTACAACTTTTTCAATGAACCTTAACTAGTTCGAAAACCAAATGGTATGTAGAATTGCCACAAGATTCCTTTGATACATTCAACATCCTTGCTACTATGTTTTTGACACATTTTTAGTTACCCATTCGATATGATAATGGAACTAAACTTTTAACCTATTTAAAAAAGTCAACGTCCACCTATGTCTTAGATCACATTCATGAATGGAGATGAAGACATCATTTGGTTAAATTTTATATCCCAGACTAGATTTTGGTTGAATGGTTCATTAAATCCCTTTTGCCAGTAATTACTTAAGACATTGCCAAAGGGGGATGTTGTAACAAAGGAGCAAGTTATTGCTCGTGACCAATAATTGGACCTTTTTTATGCTTAGTTTGGCACTTTGCATGAGAAGATCCCAGATTTTCCTCATCCTTGTCAAACCAACCCAACCCTTATTGGATCACATGCCACTGATGGTATGATTGGTTCTGTGAGCCAAAAATCTAAGAATAAAAATAATAGCTCTAAGGAAACTCATATTTTCGCTTTATTTGATTCTCCCTAAAAAGATCATTCTCCTGAAATTACTTCTGAAATAAACATCATAGAATCATCTACTGGAAAAAATGAGCAATCTGGAGGTAACAAAAATGGGAAAGGAAAGGATAAACAAGACACTTCTCCTAAGGAGAAATAGAAAAAGAAAGAACCATCTCATGAAAAGAAGAAACCTCATTATCCTTGTCTAATTTGTGATGAAGATCATTACACTAAGGAGCACCCTCATTGTGCCAAAGTTTCTAAATTCATTAAAGGTTCACCAACCCCATTTGTTTTGAAGGACCCATTCCCTCCTCAAGATAGTAAACTGGTTTCTCATAACCAATATTCCTCCTCTACATCAGCAAATATCATGATGATGTCTTCATAAGTTATGGTAGCAATGATGTCTAAAGACTATGGATCAAAACATCCCATTCAAGATGGAGATGATTCTAGTTCACCTGGTAAAACTTCCACATTTACTCCTCCAACTTATGCACCGTTACACATTGAAAAACCTAACCCTAATATGGTAATTTGACTGCCTCCTAAAGCTATTCTTCAAAATTCATCCTTTAACCCTCATGGAAGGGCTACTCAAAATTACAACATTGCTTAAGATTTGGCTATGTCACCTTCGACAGTGTTGGCTCTTGAAGTGCTGTAGACTTTTCTAGTAAAAATTAAATTACTTTTATCAACTATTTGAGCAATAGATTCACATGACTCTAATTTAATTGTTTTTTATCTCTAAAATCATGTATCGCGACTCCGACATAAACTGGCCTTTCAGATACCAGTCCATGTCAAAACTAGATGGGTTTCTGAACAATAATTGATGAAGGAGAATATACATTTATTGTTGGAACGCTTTAGGATCTCCAGTAATATATTAGTCTCCCATGACTTTGAAAGCCTTCGATGGAAGAGGTTTTCACTCTTTTGTAATTTTAAACAATTTACCTATAGAAATAGAATGTAAAACAATCACAGTTGAAGTTGAGGTTGTTGTTGCTCAACTTCAATATAACCTTTTACTTGGTCAAAGTTTGACTTATTCCATATCGGCAGTGGTGTCATAATTTTTCCGAAACATTGTGTTCCCATGCAAAGGAAAAATTGTGAAAGTAGACCAATTGTCCTATTACACTTCAGACCCTATTCTACTGGTAGTATTCCTTTTGTTGGAAAAACGAATACTCTATATGAAGAATTTGGTGTTGGTATTTTGAAAGACTCATCTCTTATGGGAACTTTCACATTCCCTCCACTAGATCCTCCTCATAATGTTTCCCAAGTTAATATGATTACATCAAGTAGTTTTGAATCTTTGGATCCTTGGAAAGTGCCTTTAGAGTTAGAATCAACCTTATATGGCAATGATATTCCTTTTAGTCCTTTTGAATTAGCTTATCAGGAATTCAAATATTTTTCCAACCCATCAACATCTGAAAATGATCAAATGAATATGATCACCGATGAATATTCTCATTTGTCATGTTTGGAACCAATTTTAATGTCTGATCCTTTCGATAAAGAATGTTTAACTGATGAAAGTATTAAGTAATGACTTTGGAGGAAATGTGATGGGACAATCATCATCATTGCTCATCTTTCCTACCATGTCTTGACAAAATTGAGAATAATTTATCATCTATGTTTTCATCAGATATTATTACTAGTCCTTAATGTCTAATAGTTATTCATTCCTCTGATTCTGAGAATAATGTAGGAAACATATCAACAAGAGTACCAATAGACGTCTTGGTGAAACCAGGAATTACTGAAAATATTCATATAGGATATTCTTATTATTTAGAAGAGATTTATACATATAAATCACTAATTTAGGAATTCTGCAACATGTTTGCCTGGTCTTACAAAGAAATGCCAGGAATCGACCCTAGTAATGTAATACAAGAAATCAAGGCTTACCAGGATACCAAGTTTGTCAGGTAAATACTATGTCTAGTGCATCCAAGAAAAGTTGTCACTATAAAAGCTAAGGTTGAGAGAATTTTAAAGGCATGATTCATTTACCCAATTCCTTTAAGTCACTGGGTATCAAATATTGTACCTGTTAATAAAAAGCAAGGAACTATTCGAGTATGTGTTGACTACAGGGACATTAATAAAGCTTGTCCCAAATACAACTATCCAACCTTGTATATATATAAAATTATTGATTATTGTCCTAGAAACGAGATTTTCCCTTTCATGGATGGATAATATGGTTACAATCAAATAAACATACTCCCTATCAATCATCCTAAAACTGCATTTATTTGTCTATGGGGAATCTTTGCCTATCACAAACTCCTATTTGGCTTGAAATATGCTAGCACAACTTTTCTAAGAGAAATTTCTTACACATTTCATGATATAAAACATATTGTTCAAACCTATTTATATGACCTACCACCTCATTCAATGAAGAGGTAGGATCACCCATTGCATTTGAAAGCAATTTTGATTAGATACAAGCACTACAATATTCATTTGAATCTGCACAAATGCATTTTTTACATACAATCCAGTTGACTTCTAGGATTCATAGTCTCAAAAGAATGAATTTATGTCGATCCCCTTAAGGTAGAGGCATTCTAAACTTGTGTAATCCTTCTAGTCTTCACCAACTCCAAAGTTTGCGAGGGAAGGCTAACATTTTCAATAGATTCAACAGTAACTATGGTGAACTGACCTAGGGTTTTACCTGAGTGTTAAAAAAGGGAATTCTAGTTATATGGGATAAGCTTGCTCACAAATTTTTTGATTCATTAAAACATGTGTTGTCTAATGCACCATTGTTGCATCCACCTGATTATCATCGAGATTACTTTCTATACCTAGTTGCATTTGATGCCACCATTGGCATGGTGTTAGTTCAACAAGATGACTCTAGCAGTGAACATGCTATTTGTTATCTGAGTAGGAATCTCACTAAAATGAGATCAAATATGCACATGTGAAGAAGCTAGCTTTGGAAGTTGTTTAAGTTGTTCAACGTTTCCGTCAGTATATACTTTTGTGAAAAACAACTGTCATTTTGGATTGCAACCCTATGATGTATATTCTTCCCAAGAAATTGCTAAAGGGAAAATATTCCAAATGGATAGTGATTTTAGAAGAATTTGATTTTGAGTTTGAAAGATCTAAATCAAAAAAATATTTGGTTTTCGCTGAATTTTTGTGTGACTTTCTCTATACTGACATAGAACTTGTGGCAGATGATTCTCTTGTTGATGAATCTCTCTTTCTGATTAGTACGTCTGATCCATGGTATGGAGATATCATTATATATCTTCAAACCTAGAATTTTAGGTCTATGTTATCTCAAACTCATTGTCTTTAAATCAGCACTAATCCCATCAATACAATATTGTTGGTGAAACTCTTTAGTGTCGTGGTGTTCATTCTATATTTTAGTGTTGTTTAACTCACAAAGAGGCTAAAAAAACATTAAATGATTTTGTTATAGAGCATGTGGCGATCATATGTCTAGGTATGCAAGTACCCAAAAGATATTGCGTGTTGGTTATTTTTTGCCTTCCATGTTTAAAGATTGCATAATTTCACTTAGAAAATGTTATAATTGCCAAGTATACAATCATAAGATGTGAGTGCCTCGAGCTCCTCTTCACCATATTATAGATGTTGGTCATTTTGAAAAATAGGGCATAGATTTTGTCTCCTGTAATCCTCACTTGGATGGGGGCATTGGTATATTATCATTATAGTTCATTCCCTTATGTAATGGACCAAAGCAATGCCTACATATAAAGACAATGGTGAAACTGCAAAAATTTTCATTTTCGATCATGTGATTGCTTGGTTCTGTGTCCCACAAGCTATTGCTACGGACCATGGTAGCCATTTTTATGAATTTATGATGACTATACTATCTGCACCGATCATCCTACACCATGATAGCTCTACTCCTCATTGTCCATAATCAAATGGTCAAGTTGAAACCATCAAACAATTTCTAACAGCCATGATTAAACTGATAATTGGTATTCATAAAGGAAACTGGCATACCATGCTTTTTTCAGCATTGTGGACATAACATACTACTGTAAAAACATCTATAGGTTTTACTCCTTCCCAACTTTTTTATGGTTTGGAGGCATTATTGCTTATTGAATGTGAAATTCCATGTTTGCAACTAGCCATGAAATTGTTACCAGTTGCGTCAGCAAAGGAAGAGCATTTTTTACACTTAGCACATTTAGATGAAACTCACTGTGAGGCCACATTCACTAGAAAGGCTCATAAAAATGAGTTGAAGTTCAATTTGATCAAAATGTGAATCATCATTCATACACGGAAGGTGACCTATTCTTAGTTTATGATGAAGCTCATGACAAGTTAGGTGTAGGAAAATTCGAGCGCATGTGGCATGGCCCTTACATTATAAAATGCATATTAGCTAAAGGAGAATATGAGATGGTGGCTTATGATGGTATTCCTTTATGAAAGCCTAGAAATGGTATTTACCTGAAGAAATATTATGCATGCAATATTTCATGGAGATTTGTATATTATTTGACGTTTTTAAGTGTGTGCGATAGTTAATACTTTACAATTCCCTACTACCTCTCTTGCTTATCTTATTTTGTGCTTGATCTGCAGATGTCAAAGTTCCCTAAAACTTACAGTGGCTTTGCTGATGATGCTATTTGTAGTACTTGGAATTTTTCTTTTGCAACCTAGCCTATTTATTGACCCAGTGATGAGTTAGTCTCTATTCATGGAATATGCCTCGGCCAAACAATGAATAATATAGAAGAATATAGTGTAGTTATTGAACTATTATCTGATTCCATATAATTTGGTATTTGACATTTGATTTTTAGGTTAGATTCACAACTCATAGTAGTAATGTAATCAGTGTCTATGCAGTAAGAATTTCATCAATGTCAAGAATGTTTTTATAGGTTCATCTTTCGGAAGGGAAGTTTCATTACATTGAATATCGACACATTCCAAGAAAATTAAACACATTAACTAATGTAGTGGCTAATCATGTGTTGAATAGAAATTTACGGCATTTATAAGTAAAAACAATATTCATCCACATATTGATCAAAGATAAACTATAGACAAAGTAGTAGTCTTCATTAGTATAAAGTGTGTATAAAAGTGTGTCATACAAAAGTATGTCATCTGAGGAAATAAGGCCCCGTGGTCTTTATTATCAAAATATGTTGATACAAAAATCAAAATGTGACCTAAAAAACTAAACATCTAAGCATGATGATGTTCATGATAGAAAACTATGGCATGGGCAACGTGATGCAGAAATTGCCTAAGTGGTCCTAGAACTCGAACCACGTGTCGTTGGTACTAAAGAGGTATGTCATCTCTCCCAGTCTCCAGGATGTCTAAATTCAACCTCTCCAGGTTGTGTTCCAACTCTGGTAATGCCTCAGTTGCATATGGATTAGCTGCTACAACTACTATAGGCTACTCACCTTGTCTATCGAAGCATCTCATCCCTGTTAGTTAGTTTAGGCCCACATATGCATATGCATTTCAAATAATTAGCCTTTGAAGACAAAAAAAAACATAAAAAAAATCAAAAAAATCAAAATTCAAAATTCTTACCTAGGTCACCCCACTGCACCCCTGCTACAAATGGGATATTAGGGTCACCTCTATAATCCATCCCTACATAGAGGAAGTCCTCAATCAAAATGATATGTTGACCCAACCAGTAAAACAAATCATGTGTATATCTACCACCAGTCCATCACCTCCATGACATGCCATAAGCGAGAGCCATCTCAGCATACGTGGATCTCCTAGATCTCCCTCCTCTACTAAAACCTATTGTGTTCGAAGGAGTGGAATCCTCTCTAGGGAAAAAGAAACCAAAATGGCACCATAATAGAAGTTCTTCAATTTGCTATTTTTACATCTGGTTAGTTTTCCTTTCATGTTAATAACCACTACCTCACACCAGTTAAATATCGTGGATTCCCAACATTCCACGACAGTCTACCTCTGCACCCATGTGGCCAAATGAAGATTAGTGCTACCACACAACTTGTTGATAGTAAAATATATGGTCCTCAAGGGTAGGATCCTAATGGTTTGAATGCCAATCCTTCCATCCTTGAGTTGTGTGTTCCCACAAAAACGTCATAGGTACCCATTAGTAATATCTCATCCTATTCTTTGCCCAAATAAATAAATATTGACTCCTCTATGAGAAAGCCCAGTAAGTAGTAGATGTCATCAACATTGATGATAACATGATGATCTTTGATAAAAAAGAATTCTTCCTAGACATTCTAGGTCCTTACCAACAATGTCATCAAATCTACCTGATCTTTCATCCCAGGAATGAGCCAATATTTCAAAAGGCCACAGGTTCTCAAAGCCAGAAAAGTATTTGGATCTGCTAAAGCTTCCAAATCATAGGCTTCATGTTCTCTCTCCCTCCATTCCCTTTTGGAATAATCAATAGACCTGGAATAGAATTTAAAAGGATTAAGAATTAATATTGAAGCCAATCACACATTTTTTGGGGTTCACTTTCTTTGTTTTCAAAAGCTATCATCGCATGTGTTGCCAGTCTTTTACAAATAGGGCACAACTAGGTAGATTTATAAGAAGATTTCTCTACATGACGAGTTCTTTTGCGTGTAAAAAATTATCTTCCTCTATGAATGCGATGGAGACAGTCTGCGCATGGTCGAGGTAATTTCTTTTGACAAAATCTCTCTCCAAAAAATAAATTGCAAGCCCAAAATGAAAATTTGAATGGATGCAACAATAGATCACAAGGACATCTCTTACCCGAAGGAAATAGTTTGTGATTGCGTCCACCAGTTGGCTCGAAACCAATCCCAAAATTGCGATGGTAAAAATCCCTTTTCTCTGCTCTCAAATGGTAAAAGATGAATTATGTTTTCAACTTTTATAAGTTTTTGAGTGATTAAAATATTAATTTTTATGATTTATACCTTTAAAAGTGAAGAATTTATGATTTTACCCTAATACTAAGAAGTTATGATGATTTATTGAGTTTAAATGTGCAGAACATGTTATAGTTAAAAAATGAATCATTTTGACTATCAACAAACTTTTATCACTTTTCATGCTCTTAAAAAATTATGAAAAGTGAAACCCTAGAGTCCTCTTTTGTGTCCTTTTCAGACTCTTGAAATATGAAAAGTTTGTCGAGTACTTGATTTTTCAAACTCGCAAAAGTAAATGAAAAACCATCCACTCAGTATACATTTACCCCTTTTATGGGCTGAGCTAGGATTGTTTACGAAAAAGTTATACATTGATCAAACATGGTCAATATAGTTCTCTCATATCTTATTTTATCTTTTTTTGGACATGAGAAACTAAATGTATGAAAAATAACATGATGGAGTTTAGTTATGTTTTTCTTTTGACTCCCTAAAAGTGAAAAACGTTGAGATTTACTTTGTTTGGGTTCATTACAATTTTACGATAAAAGAACTAAATGAGTTTCCTTTTTGTGTCCTTTTCAAACTCTTAAAAGAAAACAACATTGAGATACCCCTTTACTAGACTTGTAAAAATTAAACAACATAGGACTCGAAGAGGGAGTCCATACAGGTTGCTTGATTTTTAATGAGTTTGTGGAAAACCTGTGAGTCGCTTTAAGAAACCAACGTTTCGGACTGACTTGGTGAGTCCATCTCATTGCCCTGATGATGGACTCACCAAGTCAGTCCGAAACGTTGGTTTCTTAAAGCGACTCACAGGTTTTCCACAAACTCATTAAAAACATAGGACTCGTTAAGCATAACGAGACTGAACCATTCCTTCTTAGGGTTTGTTAAAAATAATTTGATGGAATCATCTGAAGGATAAACTTACAGGACAAGCATATGCTATCTTCCTCAAGCATGTAAAAAATAAAGAGTTACTTTCTAGAAATGGTGGAGGGAAATTGGGCAAAGATGTTTATTTTACATTTATCATAAAGGCAGTATGTCGCTCTTGAACACAACACTCTGTCACACTGGTGTTTGTGTTGGGAAATCCATTTGTCTTACAATTAATCAAACCCCATTGAAATTCTTCAGCTGGTTTTGAGTATTGTCATTGAGTCAAATGCTGCCAAGTCAACTGTCATGTCGTTATGTGTTGAAGAGAATTTCAACCTCATTTCATGTTCATTTCAAAATTTTAGCCTTCAATCGCATCAGCCATCCCTGAGTCAGTCCTTGCAAACTATTTTTCAAAACATGACATAATTTTTCATGTCATAGGCGTTTTGGCCACAGGTTGCTTCCTATCAACTTTAGCTCATTATGTAGGAAGTTTATCTAGAAACCTTCAGTACCTTGAAGCCTTCATGCCATAATTGTAGGTTCCCCGCCTTTGATGATAGGCTCTCATCATTGGCCTTCAATCAAACGATTCTATCTGTTCGACTTCAGATCACCTATTCGCACTTTATAGATTGTATTGGAAGCACCTTGAGAGCCATTGTCGTTATTGGTGGTTTCTCTCTCACTTGTTAATGGTTCACATCATTGAATGGTAATTAATTGGTCTCTACCATGTTAAACTTTGTGACATTTACTCACATGGGTAGATTCATACTGTGGGTCGAGAAGATGAACATCAAGACCCTAGAGCTAGTTTCATCATTCTAGGTTGCGAGGAGTTTTATATTCATGATCATGTAGACAAAATCATAAACGGATGGTTGTGTCCCTAATGTGTCTAGAATATGATTCTAGAGGCTTTATGTACCTGTTCATTGAGTTATCTTTACTCTGAGTATGGGAATCCCTACCTTAGTGATGATTACATATATACATTTTCATCGCAACCTTTGAATGTTTCTTGCAAGTTTTCGACCATTGTCTCTGATTCAATCTATAGCGTGATAAAGCACTTCAGTATTTTAAAACTTATTATACAAACTTTGTTCTTTAGGGGGAAATCTGTTACACATCATTTTGTCACCATGAAACTTGATCAATATAAAAAAATTTCTTGCCATCTATGAACAAGTTTCATTGAACTCCCTTAAAGGTCAGACAACCAAAAATACCTTAAAGAAGATGAGAAATTTGGGAAAAATGGCTTGCATACTTTGTTAAGGAGGTCATGCACTCTTTTATCTAGAAGTTTCTATGCATTCCCTGAACTTATCCCTAAGAACAATGGAAAATTGTGCTCTATCTACCACTTTGGACCATGTACGTGAATCAAAGAAAGTAAAATTAAAAAATTACATTCTATAAACATAGTTGGTTGAATATATCCCAACTAAAATCTTCTAGGTGATTTATATTCGAGCCATAACCCTTAGATGATGGATCTTAATCCCTTTCCTCAAGGAACCCTAATCCCTCAATTAGAGGATCTCACCCTCCTCTTTTGGATCTAAAACTGCTCCCTCTTGGCCTATAAAATGACTAGAGGGTAGAGGGATTGAGGAGGTTAGAACTCAGAGAAGATAAACTTATGTTGCTAGTTTGAGATTGGAAAGCTTATCATCTAAGGAGGAGACTGGATACATTTGGGAAGAACCTCACTACATCAAGGCAAAAGTTGTAAGGCTCTTCTTTATATTTTATTAAAACAAATGAATGATTTTCCCCATTGAAGTTTCTTATCAGAATGATGAATGGTCTATAATTATTTAGATGTTCATTTAAGAAATTTCAATTCCTAATATCCTTGATCATTAGGTTAAGTTTATTTGAATTATTATTTCACATATGATTTTGATCCTTCTTATGTTTATGGTTGCTGATTTTATCAAGCATTGAAGGGCTACATCAAGACACAACAAGGGATCTTCATCAAGCATTTCATGAATGGGTAAGAGGCTCATTTACCATATTTTATATCTATAATTCAGATGAGATAAAATTAGGGAAAGATTCTTTTCAATTGTCTATTTGTTTCTAGTTTCCATCTAGGATGTAGGGAGATCGCTCTTGTCACCAAGAGGGATTTATCCACCTAGCATATGATACATACCTCAATAGCTCCAAAAACTTGGTTGTGTACAGTTCATCTATCATTGACCCCATCTTTATCTCATAAAATTCCTTGGCCTTATTATCATAGTACCTTTCCGACAAGTATTTCTTCCTAAAAATCCTCTTGAACTCATGCCAACTCAAGTCCTTTGTCTTGATGTCTCTGACTCGTTTCACGTCTTCCCACCAAATGTATGCTTTACCTTTCATGCTAAAGATAGAGATTTTGGCCTTCATGTTATTTGTGTACTCATGCAACTCAAATAATTTCTTCATCACAAGTATCCAAGCCTCTGCATCTTCTAGCTTCTTCAGATCTCCATCAAAAGTAGGTGTATTTTCTTTCTTAAGTTCATCTGGAAAGTATCCCCTATCACTCCTCCTATACAGATGATAACAATGATGTTCATGATGTCTATCCAAAAAATAATAAAATAATACTTGTACTCATAACCCCTCCTATCTAGATTGTCTAACAGTCTACCAGATCTCACCATGTCAGCTCTATCTGACTTGTGTCTACGAGGAGACCTATTTCCATATGCCCCATTAGTTTTGTTCTCCTACCCATGGTTGATCCAAAGTGGCCCTTAGCATTGCAATTCTGACAAACTCTAAAGAAGTATTGCATTAACCTCTACTTTTTTCTCTCATGCATGTATGATCCTGTCATTGTCTGCCTTACAACTACGTATTTCTTCCTTCAAGCTTCCCAATGTGTATGCCAAATCAGAAGAGTTCCCACCATGCTACTTATCTGATTCATATGGAGAGTCCTTCTAATCTACCATCTTTCTATTAATTTTGATCTTTCTCTTGAAAGGCATAATATGTCAGCTAAACTAAATCATAATAAACCAACATACCTTATTATAATTTTGGGAGTATACCTCATCTGCAAGATCATCCAAATTAGTGTGATACATGTATAAACATAATCATAACATCATATAAACGTATAACAACTAACTGTGCCAACACATAATATCATTCTATCTAGAGTCCAGTCATCATTGCATGACCATATCACTACACATACTATGACCTCATGCATGATGACATCAAACATACCAATGGACATGGACAATGCACAATCATTAACATAGATAATACACTAGCATGCACACAGACAACACACTAGCATAACCATGGACAATACACACGCATAAACACATGTAATCAAGCATAAGCAGATAATACTTGTAACAAGAGGTAGCCACATGTAACCAAGAATACAAGAACAATACATGTAAGAAACATATAACAACATGTAACCAATCATACACTCATGGAAACACACTTTCAATCAACAACATCCTCCTTCATATGGCAACATCACTACAACCCTAACCGACACCATGCATGCACAACAAGCACATAGACCACAAGGATGAAAACAAATGTGCAAGCAACATGAATGCATTACCAACACACTGCCAATCTAGTCCAAGGGGTGAATGATGCTCTGGTACCACTCTGTAACACCCTCCTCCCACATCTACCCAAGTAACCAGATAACTAGGGTGAACATGTGATTATAGGCTAATAATAATGGATTCAACCTTCTATGTGGCCTTAAGGAAGCGAAATCAATGGAAACATAACATACAGACCTTCAACATCAGCTACAAGACTCCCATGAACCATTCCAACCACTCAGATAGCTAGCCCTTGGGTCCCACTGGGGTTTTAGATCACTTGATCCCTGGAGGCTCCCATGATATGGACCTAACAATGTCCAGGAAGCTCTAGATGCTCTCATGTCAAGGCATGCCATCATGTAAGGATTATTTTGCTCAGTGTTGTGCCAATGTCCCAAGGATTTGAGACACTTTTGTAAGCCCAAATCCCAAGTCACTACCCAAAATTGAATGACACCTTCAGAACAAAAATATAACAAGGAAACAATGATGCAAATGAAAATACTCAAACAAGCCCTTAATTGGACCCCTACTAGCCATGACAGGCATTTCGTCAAACATATCACAAATATGTAATGTACATGTGTAAACAACAAATTTAAGCATAGGGATCTCATACTTACCTAAGAATCGCTATGAAGCATTGTTCCCTTATAATATTTGTTGCCTTATCATCTATTAGGTCATAGATACATTTTTTATTCATTTACAAATAGAAACATGAGGAAAGACATACATCATCATTGTCATAATACATTTTCATAACCAACAACATAATAATAGAAATACCATGAATACATGATCCATATAATCAACATATAAACTAGTATATGTACACATGAAAAACCAAGGGAATTAATTTCTCATTAATGAATGTAGAAATCAACTGGGGATGGGACTACCATGTTCCACCAAACCATAGATTTGCTAAGCCAAATATCTCTTTATCCAATCACCCCTGTGCCATATTCCAAGCATGAATGTGGGACTCATAACCATCCAAAAAGAACTAAATAATCATCGATGCTACCAGAGTTCTCCACCTACATAGTGAGGAATTTTAGTGCCTCCTAGTCTCTCAGGCTTTACCATAATCCATAGTTTGATCTAGGGATATTTAGGCCCTACGCTGAGACCCGCTCTCTAGCATTTACCATACATCCCATTTGGGACTACTAGGACCAATGGAGATAAATATACCTCTTGTATTTACCATATATACCGGCATTACCGCCAAGGATTCCTAGGCTCACTGAGGCACACAATCTTGGATTTATCGCAACCCACAATCTATCTCGGGGGTTACTAGGCCAATGGATTTACCATGATCCATAGTTCGGTTCAGGGACCACTAGGCCATGTGTTTGTCATCTTTGAGATCCACTTCACTAAGCTTCGAATCCATCAGGCAATCCAGCTCAACAGATGTATAAGAACCCATCTCATCAAGGCTATCCAAAAATGGCAAGGCTAGGCTGAAAATATTGTCACAATTAGGAAAACCCATGCCATGACCGAAAAGAACCACATGCAATACCATGCATGACAAATCTAGCAAGGAAATTACACATGCAAATCAATATCTGCAAATAATCTTGTTGTAGTTTCTTGATCTTTCTCTCCCTTTCTTGCTCCTTCCTTCTTCTTGCCTTCTTTTGCCTTTCCTATTCCAATGCCAAGTGTTGCAAGAAAAATATAATTGTCCACGAGTGAGAGAGAGAGAGAGAATAATGAGAGATCTCCAAAACTGAACTGAAAAAAGGTACCAAGTGATCCTCAAAAGCCGTTTTATCAATTAGGCCTCTATTTTCTTCATTTTCCATTATTTTCCTTCAATTTCGTCCTCACGTGCAACCTGTGACCTTTCCCCTTCCTTTTTTCCCAATTTCCATTATTTCTATAAATAAATGTGCCAAAAATGTCATTCTTCCTTTCCAAAGCCTTAGCCATTGCCTTTTCCAATTTCCTTTACCATAATAAACCAAATGAACACCCACTACAATGCTTTGCCCAACATTCATCTTGGAATAAGTGTCCTATTAACCATGGTTATTATTTTTTAAGATTTTATGACATGAAATTTTCACGAGGGCTATTACATACATCACTTGGGACATGTGGTTTCCATGTAAGGCATAACAGTGGATCCGAAAAAGGTAAGAGCTATCATGGAATGGGAAAATCCTAGGAATGTGGATGAGGTAAGTTCATTCATGGGGTTAGAAGGTTACTACAGGAGATTTATCAAGAACCTCTCACACATTGCACATCCTATTACATCATTGCAGTTTGAATGGACAGAGGAATGTGCAACTAGTTTTGAGAAGTTGAAGTAGTTGTTGATAAATGCTCCAGTTCTTAAGATTTTAGATTCGGATAAAGAGTTCATTGTGTGTACATATTCTTTTTATGAATGAAGTAAATTGAATGAGCACAAGAAGAATTATGTTACACATGATCTTCAATTGGTAGTGATAATCCATGCGTTGAAGATGCAGAGGCACTATATCCTTGGTAGGATATTTGTACTAATGAGTGATCACATTGGATTGAGATATTTGTTTAACGGAACTGAATCTGAATGCTAGGTAAGCTAGATAGTTTGCCATGATTAGTGAGCTTGATGTTGAGATTGTGTATATTAACAGAAAGGAAAACAGGTTTATAGATGCTCTTAGCAGCAGAGTGTGGGTGAATCATATAACAACTATGAGTTCTTGTGGGACAGGTCTATAGGATCTGATCTTACAAGTAAGACAATAGGATGACAGGTATAGGGAGCTTATGCACAAGTTACAGTAGAGTACATTTGTTTAGGATGTGGACTATCATCTCACAGTAAATGGTTTGTCCAAATTTAGGGATAAGATCTATGTGTCAGACAACAATGAGCTCAAGAAGATTATCTTGAGGGAATTTTATGTTAAACCGTATTCAGGTCACCTAGGATAACAAAAGACATTGACAACGGTGAAGAAGTTATATTATTGGCCGAATATGAAGAAGGAAGTGGCATATTTAGTGGCAATATATTTGGATTGTCAATAGATAAATGTAGAGTGTAAGCCTCCAAGTGGATTACTACACCTAATTTTGATTCTAGAGTGGAAATGGGAGATCATTTCCATGTTTTTCATTACAGATTTATAGAGGACATCTAGACAACATGATTCCATCATGGTTGTGGTGGAAAGGTTGAAAAAGGTAGCACACTTCATTCCAGTGAAGTCTACGTATTGAACTAGTGATGTAGCATAGGTCTTGGTTAGGGAAATTGTGAGATTACATGGTGTTATAAAGGATATTGTGTCGAATAGGGATGCTAAGTTCACTTCCAATTTTTGTAAGGAGTTATTTGCAGGTTTGGGTACAGATTTTTCCATCAGCACAACTTACCATCCACAGACAAATGGACAGACAGAGAGGTTCAACAGGATTATGGAGCACATGTTGAGAATGTACGCCATGCATTAGCAATGAAAGTGGGAAGAGTGTCTTCCACTGGTTGATTTTGTTTACAACAATGTATATCAGGAGTCTCTAAGGATGAGTCTATTTGAGGCACTTTTTAGGCGGAGTTGTAATACTCCCATCAGTTGGAGTGACCCAATGAATAGGGTGTTGATAGGATAATACATGTTGCCAGAGATGGAATAGGTAATGCAAGTTATCAAGAATAAACTAAAGGAAGCATAGGATAGGCAGAAAACTTATGCAGATCAACACATGCTATTTAAGGAGTTTTAGGTTGGGGAAAATGTGTACTTGCACATCAAGCCCAAGAATATCTCCTTGAGGATCGAGTCTTGTGTGAAGTTAGCACCTCGGTATTGTGGGCCTTTTGAGATCTTCAATAGGATTGGAGGAGTGGCCTATAGACTTGTACTACTTTTGACAGTGAGAGTCCATGATGTTTTATGTTGGCTTATTGGGGCCTAACCCAGGTTCAGAAGTGTTTTAGCCAAACAAATCCTGAAACTACTAACCCTTTCGGCAATAGTCCGTAGAGCGCGGACTAAGGTCTTACCCAAGGTAGTATGGGAGCGTGTTGGAACTAGGTTTCCACACCCTATGGATGTCTTGATGAGGTTTGGAAAGTTCGCGAACTGATCCTACACACGGCGCTACTCCCACATAGCCATCTATTCAGTACAACTACATTCATCTAGCTAGGATGATGAGCGTGAATGTTCCTTACCCTCCTTGTGCTTAATATTATTATAGATCTTGAATTAAATGAAGTAGGCCCAATACTTTAGTTACCATTTAACATAAACAGACATGCGTGCAATCATAAACTATAAATAGATGAATATCGAAATAGATATGCAATATTCCAAAACCAACTTATCTTTATTAATGCCTTTTACAATTACAATCCACTTCCTACCTTGCGCACATAGCTTCAAGGGTCTATGCACATAGCTGTGAACTCTACTAGGCCTCTACGCACATAGTTGCAGAGCCTTTTCTACCACTATAACCCTCAATTTAGACTTACAAGATTAGAGCGAATATCTACTTCAGAAACCCATACCTTTCTTACATTCCAGAAAGCTATCTTCTACACTTAGAGCCTTGCTATATTTATACATTCCCATGGGTAGGCTGACACATTCTACATTAAATTACAATATTTTAGGGTGGACTACCCTTAGACTTGACCTATTACAATTCCTACTCTGTGCATTTTGTGGAGCCTTTACAATACTGATACCCAAAATTGTGGGCTTTAAGCCCCAAAACCGTTACGTAGGGGATCTGCTACCCAACAGGCCCCCAACACAATCATCGTGACTCCTCCCGAGTCACTCGTCGGTCCGGGAGGCTTCGCGATCCACCATCCTTGTGAGTGATGCACTACACTCTGTTGCTCCATCCTTGCCTCTTGCAACACTTCCTCAAGCTCTTGATCCGTTGCCTCTACTAATTTGTGTAACCAATGATGCTCATTCTTCTCTACTTGGTTAACACAAAGTGACCCCTCGTAGGATTTTAGCTTTAGCTAAGATGCCAAAGGCGTGAACTCTTTGTGCAAGAGAAGCAAGCTTGCGATCTTTGCTCTAGTATACTCAATGTCCACTGAAGCTTCTGTTGCATTTTTGCAAGAGAGATGTTGCTGTCTCCGAGGTCCCAATCTTCAAGTTTCGTCATGGGCATGCAGCCTAGGGACACACTTTTCCCTTATCTTTCATAGGTCGCTTACCAGACCACAAGTTTCACAACGACATCTAGATTGGTCCTGCTATATGTCTGGGAATTTGAGGTACATCTCCCACCACTGGCATTGGGCTTAGCACGGCAGCCTTAGCTATCGACATTACGCTATCCCGAAGGTACTGCATCTCTTTTGGCAATTTTGCAGCCACTGGGCTTACTCTTAAAGCATTAACGTTGGATGGGTCCATATCTATCGAATAGTGCAATAACTTAAGTCTCAAGGTGCCATGGTTTGTTTGGTGGATGACCAACTATGATTTATAGGCTGGATGATATTCAAATTTGATTGTTCCCTCCTTTTTTGGCTCATTAATGCGATACTAGTAGGAGATCATTTCAAATCCAGTTTTGACTTCGTGTCTTAAATTCCCATCGTCCACTCCTCGTTGTCTCAGATTGACCATCTTTTCATGAACAGTGACCTCAACGATCTCTTTCCCACTTGTCTGTGTAGCAGCACAGCCCCTTATGCACTACTGCGATTCTTGTGATAAACCTGCCCTATGC
The DNA here is from genome assembly GCA_000404065.3 of Pinus taeda. Classification (NCBI taxonomy): domain Eukaryota; kingdom Viridiplantae; phylum Streptophyta; class Pinopsida; order Pinales; family Pinaceae; genus Pinus; species Pinus taeda. The sequence goes on along the minus strand of APFE030716928.1, from coordinate 11,091 downwards.
AGAACCCTGTTTCCACATCGCTTTCTTGCAGAGTTGTTTATAGGCCCGCGCCTTCTTTCAACTGCTTGGAGCATTGATATTGTGCTTCTATCGGTTAGTCAGATAGCCGATCCACTCATTTAGGGCTTCAGGCAACTGCCATTTACTCTTCCTGGGAAGGGCTCTCCATTAAGCTTGTCAAACTGGACCACGCCTCTGTCTGTGACCTCTTTGACTACACATGGTCCCAACCAATGCATTCAGACTTTTCCAGGGAATTTTAAGAACTTGCTGTCATACAGAAATACTAAATCGTTTGCTTTGAACATGCACAACTTGATATGGCGATCGTGCCAAGCTTTCTCGCATTGTTTTTGTACTTCTTGATGGAATCCCTCCAGAAACCATTTTTCCTCAAGTTCTTCTAGTTGCGCAAGCCTCTGTTCCAAGGCTTTGAGGTGTACCATGCCTGTCATCACTGCTATCCGAAAACTAGGTACAATGTATTCCTTTGGCATGATGGCTTCCGTGCTGTAGAGTAACCTAAAAGGTGTCTGACCCGTCAATTTCTTGCATGTGGTTTTGTATGCCCATATCATGGCAGGTATGTGCAAATCCCAATCAGTTCACTATGCATTACATACTTTGGTCAACGAAGTCTCTAGAATATTATTGAATGCTTCTACGGTCCTGTTCACTTGCGGATGGTACGGTGTGCTTTGCTGATGATACACCTAGAATTCCTCAGTGAGTGTGCTAATAGTTTCATTTAGGAAGTGTGTTCCGTGTTCACTCATTAGAATTTTGGGGCATCCAAACCATGTCAACATGTTTTCAAATAAAACTTTTGCAGCTGTAGTAGTCGTGCAGTCCTTAACCAGCTATGCTTCCTCCCATCGATTCAAGTACTTTGTTACAGTGATGATATAGCACGCACTTGTCTTCCCTTGAGGTGTGATAGGCCCCACAAAGTCTATCACCCATTTTTCAAATGGTTGCAGTGTCATCTATGGATTGAGTGGCATATCATTCCTTTGTGATGGTTTCCCAGTCCATTGACATACATCACAAGCTTGACAGTATGCTTTCGAGTCTTGATGTAAGGTTGGCCACCATAGTCCTGCACGAAGAATCTTCTATGCTGTCGCCCATCCTGCATAATTTCCTCCTGCAGCCCTTTCATGTGCTTCTACAAGGATCTATCCTCGTTCAAATTCAGGTACATGTTTTCATAATATTTCATTGTTTCCCATTTTGTAGAGGTATGCCGCGATAACAGAAAAATCTGCCATACGTACCACCAATTCTTTCTTCTGCTGGACTGAATATCCCTATGGCGCAGTCCTTGTGGTTAAGAAATGGATTATATCTTCGAAGTGGCCATTTGCAATGTGCATAGCATAAAGCTATGCATCAGGTAGTCCTTCCTCAAAATTTGTTGGCTCCTCACCATTCTCAATTCATGATAAGTGATCTGGACCTACATTTAAGCATCCTGGCTTTACGATGACCTCGAAGTCATATTCTTGAAATAGTAACAGCCATCTACATATGCCCCCCCCCCAACACAGGCTTTTTCACTAGGTATTTCAATGCGGAATGATCAGTATACATCTTGAAGAGTCCACCAAGTAGATAGTGGTGGTATTTCTGAAGCGCGTATACCATCGCCAATCCCTTGTGCTCAGTGGTAGAGTAGTTATTTTCAGCTTTGTACAATCGTTGACTTGCAAGTGTGATAAGGTGATCAATGCCTTCCACTCCATCCTGCGTGAGTATAGCACTAGGTGCAATACACAACGCATCAACATGTAGATGAAATTCGATGTCCCATTTTGGGAAAACCAAAATTGGACTGGATGCCATTTTCCTTGAGGATCTCAAGAATTCTCTTACACTCATCATTCCAACAATATGTAATGTCCTTTTTCAACAACTGTTCCACTGGTGTCGTGATTTGTGCATAGCTCTTAATAAACTTCTGATAGTAGCCAGTGTGCCCCAACGTGGTGGGTTGTTTGACACTTTGCGACGTTTCCAGATTGAGTATGACAGTAATCTTCATAGGGTCCACCATTAGGCCTTCTCTACAGGCCACATGGTGGAGCAAATTTCCAAAGGGGATGAGGAAGGTGCACTTCGTAAGATTTAGCACAATCTAGTGTTGTCAGCAAGTATCTAGCATCAACCGTAAGCTCGCTATATGTTTCTTGACTAGCCCAAATATAGTCCAATCGTCAAAATAAACCTCCAAAAACTTGTGGATGAATTCCTTGAATGCAGCCACCACTACACGCGAAAATATCACTGGTGCATTATTTAACCCAAAGGGCATAACAGTGTACTGCAAACAACCCCATTCGGTCATGAAGGTTATCTTGCTCCTATCTTCTAGTGCGATCTTGATCTGATGGTACCCTGAGAACCCATCCGTGAATGAGTAAGCTTCATGTCCGCCAAAATTCTTCAATAATTCATCTATAAATGCTGTCAGGAATGGATCGTGAACACAGGCATCATTAAGTTTTCTAGGGTCCATGAAGATTTGAATTTCACCCTTATTTTTTTTCTCCTGCACTATCATAGGACTCACCGAGTTGGACTCTTCCACTAGTTCAATAATTCCTGCTGCAAGAATTTTTTCCAATTCTTGGTGGAAATTTTCCTTATACTTCGGATTCAAATGGTAAGGGCACTACTTAACTGGCTTTGCGTTCGGTTTCAAAGTTATCTTTATCATCCCTAGGTCATTGAGGATCCCTTTTAACTTCATGATTTTGGTCGGGAATAAGTCTTGATATTTGTGAAGTAACTCGACAACCTTATCCACTGTGGCATCCCAATAGTCCCCAAGCATTGGGTACTTTGGTTCCGCATCTGTACCAATGTTTACCTATTTTGTTTTTAGTGGCACAGTGATGTCGAGGTGCTTGATTGATGGTCCTTGAACTTTGTGACTCACTTCTGTTTCTAGAATATTATTATTTCGAGGGTCATCATCATCATCCTCCACTTGTATGTTGTAACATTCTAGGGCATGGCTTAACTAAGGTGACCATACTGGTTGAACTATTTCTCGTGGTTCCTGTGCTATTTTTAAAATGGCGGCTTTCATAGCTTGCAGTGCATCGTTAACAGTATCTACCCATAGGTCTTCAAATGAGAACGTTAACAAAAATCCCTTGCATAAGATACACCATTCACTTGTACCATGTCAGAGTTCTATCTCAGTATACCATTTTCTTGGAATGACATCTAGGGTATGATGAAATAAGTGTCCCCATTCAGGCTAGGGTTCTTCTCCATAGGCTTTGGTCCATTTTGTGAGGTGTGTGCTTGGGTCATTGTATCCATCGTATTTCTTGATTATTCGTAGTTCCAGCTTCCTAAACCTTAGCTGCATCATCCTCTTGCAGCTACGCCAATTTTCAAAGTTTCCTTCATGTGTTCCCCACCAACGCGCAGGTGTCACACGTAGTGCCCACTTTAATGCATCGAACCTTTGGTGCTCTAAAACGGCACTCTCAAACTTGTTCAAGAATTCATCCACCGCTGTCAATCCATCATATGTTGGTAGATCTCTAGCCTGGGTGGTTAAGCAATGTAGCGATTTGGTCATTATATTACAATTTAGTGTCACCACTTCACTCAACCAATTGTGCCAATGTTCATCTTCTTCGTTTGAATCCAAAGGGCAGGACCCTGCATGCTCCCATGAGACCCTTCCACCTATAGTCAAATTTAGCCAATCCTGGTGTTACACAGTAATTTGTCACCGTTTGTCACCGTCCCTGTTACCCCTCTCCTGCACCTTGGAGGACTCTTTCGGGACTTGTGAGAAGTGACAAGACTTGAAACCACTTGCATCATTCCCCCCTGAATATGAGCTTCACATGCCCTGAAGACATCTCCTGCAGCTTGCCCATGAAAATAGCCCTTTTTACATTAGCGCGGGTTCACTGTGTTCTTCCCACGCCAATGGCGAAAATCCTCCAAAGAGGGCGCGCTAGTTAGCGCTCTGTCCCAGAGTCACAATTGCGCCAACCTGTTTGGGCAAAGTTTTTAACAAATCAACTTCCGAAAGTTCTCTCCAACTCATTCACCAACTGAATCTATGTTAGGTGAGGATGGTTTGGCTTCGAATCTCCTTGAATGGGAAGTAGTTTGCCACCCTTCCATGGAAGTTTCCAAGTGATGAAGCCAAATCCATGATTGTTGTGATTGATCTTATCTTCTCCCCTTTCATCTATAAAAGCTT